>JAPTJF010000103.1:0-153928 GCA_029339195.1 Micractinium sp. NFX-FRZ | reverse complement strand
CCCACCTATTTGGAGTATATGGAAGCGGCTGGGACTTGCAGCGGGGCGTTTGATGCAGAATTGAGGCCGGGGGACCAAACCTTGTCGCCGTTTGGCAGGGGTAACGCTTAGCTGACCTGACGGGGGCCCGCCAGCGTGAAAATTGCCACAACATTTAAACGTCACTCTGCCCCCTGCACTCTCGACAGGCGCACTGAACGGCTTCCCTTGGATCAAGAGTCTGGGTGAACCAATTGACGCCGCAGGTGGGCCCGGCGGCGCTGTCCGGGCGGCCGACGGGCCCGGGCGCCCCGCGGGCGCCCACTTGCACACAGTTCGCCACAGCGCTCATCAGTGCTACACCAAAAATTGCAAGAAATGGTGCTGGGAGGCAACTAGGACTATACCTGTGACACGCACTTACAGAGCCACTCGTAAAGACGGGCGGTGGAGTGGGGGTGGGAGCGGTGGGGGTGGGGTGGGGGGCCCCGAGGTAGGGGTGGGCCTTGCAAGTCAATTGACCTCCCTGCTGCATGCCAACTGCACGTGCCCAGAGATGCGGGCCTGGCGTGGGCGGTGCATCAGTTCACGGGAGGAAAAATCTGAGCCTGCTGGGGAGCTCCGGGCGGGACTGTTCTGGCAGTCCTCCCAAAGGCGCGTCACCCGGGGCCAACCGCATGCGCTTGGTAGACCCTGGACCCTCGGCAATGCTTCCGCCCGGTGCTGCTCCGCTGGCTACACCTGCCGCCGGTCTGCTGCTGCCCCGGCCCACACCGTCGGCAGAGGGGAGGGTCTGTGCCCGGGCGGCGGCAGCGCTGCCTCCTGGCAGGCGGACAGCCCCGCTGCCACGGCTGGCGGGAGAGGGGGCGGGGGGGCCGCCTGCTGGAGCGCTGCCAAGCAAGGCGGTGCCGCCGGCTGCTGCTGCTGCCCTCACAGCCTGACTCTGAAGCAGCACCTGCAGCAACGGCACTGGACGTGCCGGCGAAACACCCGGCCTGGCAGCCACCGCGGCCGCTGCAGCCATGGGCGCGCGGGATGCCGTTGCTGCGGCGCCTGCGGCCAAGGGCGCGCAGACTGGAGCTGCTGCGGTCGCTGCAGCCATGGACGCGCGGGCTGCGGCTGCGGTGGCCGCCGGGCCGCGGGCTGCCACTGCCGCGGAGGCGGCCAGTGGCGCACGGGCTGCTGGACCGGCGGCCAACGGCCCACGGGCTGCCAGCACTGCCGCTGCTGGAGCGCTGCCTGATGGCTGCAGCTGCACCGAGGCGCGCCCCTCGCCTCGCTCCACTGTGAGCAGCAGGCGGGGGCGGGTGCTGGCATCCAGGTGCTGCTCCCGCCCATCTGGCTGCAGCTCCACTGTGTCGCCTGGGGCCAGCTGCAGTTCAGAGACCACCGCTGGCCAGCCGGCCTGCAGGCTGAGCAGCTGCAATGCAACAGAGGTGGGGACAGAGGGGGAAACAGATTGTGGAGCACGCGCCAGAATATCAAACACTCAGTGCCACACGCAGTGCACCAGCCCGCCGGCCGCGGCGACATGGTGTCAGCAATGCACGTGCCAGCCTGTCCGTCGGGTGCCCGCTCCCCTCCCTCGTGAGGCACTCCCACCGCCGCCCACCTGCTGCTTAGCCTCCTGCCCTGACTTCGGTCGCCAGAGGCCCACCAGCCAGGAGGCGCGCTTCCCTTCGCTGCTGCTGCCACCCGCGCCGGCGCCGGCCATGCCGCCACTGCCCATGCTGCCGTCGCTGCCGCAGTCCGAGGCCAGCACGATTTGCACGTGCTGGTCCCCCTCGGCCATGTGGGCCGCCAGCGCGCCGCCTGCAGGCAGGCAGGTAGGCCGGCAGGCAGAGGAGGATGGCGTCAGGAAGACACGCAAGCACTGCACGGGTTGCACAGGCTAGCTTGCTCACTGCTGGGCTTGCCACCCAAGCTCTGAGTCGTGATGCACGGGTGCAGCAGCGCACCAGAGCCCAGCTCACACCCACCATGCCCCTTCCCTCGCCTCAAGGCACCCCAGGCCCGTAGGTCCTCGCCTGCTGGACTGCTAGGCGTTTATATATAAAAACAGACCTTACAAGAACACACCCCCCCACAGCGCACCAGCCCCTCTCACCCTGCAGTTCACGACACACCACCACACAGCACCGGCCCCTCTCACCCTTCAGGCGCAGCTTGAGCAGGTCTGAAGTGCTCAGCATCTTGCTGTACCCGCCGCGCCCGTTGCGCTCCCACTTGCTGTAGGTGCGGCTGCCGCCGCCGCCGCTAACAGAAGGAGCGGTGGCGGCGGCGGAGGCCCTGCCCTCTGTGCCGTCTGCGGCGCCTGCTGTGCCAGCGCCGCCCATGATGCCAACGGTGGGCGCAAGCCCCACAGCGGGGATACCAGCAGGCAGGGCTGCTCTGCTGCTGACAGCTGTGCTGGCAGTGGCGGGGGAGTGGGTGGCTGTGGGGCTTGCGGCGCGTGCTGTCGCGGGGGCGGGGCCGCCGCTGCTGCCCAGGCTGCCGCAGCTTGCCAGGGAACCTGCTGGCGTGGCACCGCTCGCTAGTGACTGCTGCTGCTGCTGCTGCTGCTGCTGCTGGGAACGTAGCTTGGAGCACTGTTCCTTGTGCCGAGCCCAGTCCGCCACCTGGCAAAACTTGGAGCAGTACCAGGCCTGCAGGCAGGCGGAGCAGCGCTTGAGGCGCGCCGCGCTGGCGCCGCACTTGTCGCATGCGCCCGGCTGCCGCGGCGCCTTGGCTGCTGGCGGGCTGCCCTCATCTCCCGCGCCCACCTCGCCCTGCGCAGCACGCTTGCGAGCCTGGCGCTTCTCGGCGCTGCTGCAGGCCGCCGCAGGTGCGGCAGGTGCAGACGCCTGGTGCATAACTACACCCTCGGGCGTGCTGCCAGCTGCGCCCGTGCTCCTGGGTGCCAAGGCATGCTGCGTGGAGCCGGGCTGCGTGGGTGCAGGCTGCGTTGAGGCGGGCGGCGTGGGTGCCGGCTGCGTGCGGGCGGGCGCCTCCGCTGGCCCAGCTGCGCCTTCATCAGCCGTGAGATCCACAAACTCCAAGGCAGCTCGGCGGGCAGTTGCAGTGGCAGAACATACGGGAGGGAACAGCTCGTGCTGCGACTCCTGGGTTGCCGGCAGCAGCCAGGGGTCAGGCTGGGAGGCGGCGAGCAGCGGCGCTGCCGTGGCGGCTGCTGCAGGAGCGACGGCTGCCGCTGCTGGCGGTGCCTGGTCACCTGCCTCGCCTTCCTCTGCTGCCACACATGCCGCAGCCTCAACGGCTGCTGCTGCTGCTGCTGCTGCTGCGACTGCCTCCGCCTCCACATGTACTGCTGCTCCTGCTGCCCCTGCTGTCTCTGCTGCTGCTACGACTGCTGGTGCACCAGCTGCCTCCGCCCATGTCGAGGCCTCTGCTGCCCTTGCTACGCCCACACCTGCCCGCTCCTTTGCTGTGAACGACATGCTGATTGCCCTAAGTGCTGCATCCGCCTTGGTCTGAGGCGGCCCCGGGCCGCCCGAATCTCTTGTTGCCTGCACGGCGCCGGACATTGAGTCTGCCCGCTCGCCAGGCGGGCGCTCTGCCCCCCGCGCCGCCACCGCTGCTGAGGGCGCAGCCCAGCGGAACTGCCAGCTCAGCTTGCTTGTGGCACCCTCGCCATCAGTGCCACTGCCTGCCTCATAATCGGAGTCGCTGCTGCCGGCGCACAGGTCAATCACTGAACCCTCCTGCTCCTGCTCCTCCTGCTCCTGCCTCACAACCTCGGCAACGCCACGCGAGCTGGCACGCTGAGGCTGCCCCCGCCTGCGCCCGCTGGCCCCAGAGTCAGTGCCCCAGGCAGCAGGCAGCTGCCCTGCTGGCGCTGCTGGCGCTACCGCTGCTGCCCCTGGGTCTGGTTTCACCTCCTGCTGCTCTGCACGCTGTGCCTGCTGCCTGCTGTCGGCGGGTCCCAGCAGCTGCTGCTGAAGGCGATGGAGCGCTGCCTGTACCGCCTTTTCTGCCGCTGGGGTGTCGACTGCTAACGGTTCGGCCAGGGCCAGCCAGCGGGCGCGGGGCTGGCGCTGCTGACGTGGCGCCTGCTGCAGCCGTCGCCGCTTCTTCTGCTGCTGCCGGGACAGGCGCTGCGAGGGCAGCTCAAACTGCAGGGACAGCGCAGGGGGCACAGGAAGGGGCGCGTGAGGTGGGCCACACAACTAGCATACGGCATGAGAGATATGGTGGCAGAAGGGCAGAGGGATGTGCAGTCCGGCTGCCTGTATGTTGTGGGGCCCTGTTGTGAGAAGGTCACTGTTGGTACTGCAGGTACTGCCGCACCACTCACCGGTCTGTGCGATGCGCTCTGCAGCTCCCCCTCCACTGCTGCCAGCTGCCCAGCCAGCTCCTCGCTCCCGCCCGCCTGCAACACAGCCAGCACCAAGGAGCAGGGTCAAAATCCATTCCTGGCTTGGACGGGAGCAGATGGACAAGGGGTTTGACACGTGATAACCTACACACAGAGGAGGGCACACATCCTGCAATCCAGTCAGTAATGCACTGTCGTGCACGCATCCAGCAGTCACTTACGCACGCATGCAGCTATCAGTTTGCTACCCGCGCATGCAACTGTGTGGCCAGCGCACCTCCTGCACCTCCCGCTGCGCTGCCCTCACTAGCTCCTTCCGCAGCGCCTCGGCTGCCTGTGGCGGGTACCACTGCCGCGTGAGGAAGCCTGCAAGAGGCGTAGCATGAGGGCAGCGTGCAGCAGTGGTGGGAGATGCACCCCTCTGTGCGTTTGTTTCTCAAAGCACTCTGCCAGCATGCCATGCTACCTACTCCCTGCACGGCTGCTCCCAAGCTGTACCACACCCTGGGCAGTGTGCTCTTCCAGTTCTATCGCATGTGCTGACCCCCAGCCCCACCTGGGTAGCAGTACTCTGTGCCCTGGAAGAGGTCGATCTCCGCCTGGCGGTACCGCTGCAGTACATCCGCTGCTGTGGGCGACAGCGCCGGGGGCAGTCCGGCCAGCAGGAAGAGCGCATTGGCGCACATGAAGAGAGCGCCGTCGCCAGGCTGGCGTTGCAGGGGCACCTGCAGGCGGGGCAGGGGGCATAGAAACGGGGTGGGCCTTAGCGAGTTGGGTCGGCTGCGCGCTGCACATGGGTTGGATGGAGGGCTGGCAGCGCTGGGACCAGGCAGGCTGCGCAGGCTTGTGTTAGCAACGATTTTGGCTGTGCATGTAGATGCATCCGCCTGCCAAGGGCCCCAGTTCGCGGGAGCAATGGCGTGGCCTTGCCTTGACAGACTTAAGGGGCCAGCTCGGTGCGCCCGCATACGCCCCGCCCAGGCCGCTCAGCAGCTGGCGCACGCCCGCTGCCAGCTGCTCTGCAGGCGGCAGTGCGGGCTGCTGCGTGGCATCCAGCGGCCGGCTGCCGCCCCAAGTGTCTGGCAGGTGGCCCCGCAGGCACATGGCATGCTCCGTGGGGCCCACCACCGCGCCCAGCTGCACAGGGGAGGGCAGGGTCACACACCAGTTGGAGTGAGAGGGGGCACAGAGCAGGGTGGAGCAGAGGGCCACAGTGTGCGTGGTCACAGTGCCCATGGCCCTGCTGCTGAGGTGATGGCGCAGCGGCACTCTTGTGCGCCCAGGTAAGAACCAGCAGCACAGGCAGCTTGCCACACCTTGGCACAGCACAATGGCAACACCCAGTAAAGCACAGCGCATCACAGCACGGCACAGCATTGGCCACAGCACAGCGCAGAACAGCGCCTGCCAGCTCGCTCCTTGCCTGCGAGTCCAGATGTAGCAGCACCTGGCCCCGTGCGCACGCCAGCAGCAGCGAGGCGGGGCGGGCGTGGGCGGGCAGGCCGCCCGCGAGGGGGAACAGCAGGTAGTCTGGCAACGGCTCCCCCTGGCATGGCAGATCCTCCGCTGTGTGCACCACCCGGCAGCGGGACAGCACGCTGAGGTCTCCCCCCCGCTCCCTCTCCAGCAGCTCGGGTAGCAGGCGGCTGCAAGGGGGGCACAACAAGTGGCAATGGTGGGATTGAATCAAATTGCAGGTCTCACACTCGGCATGCCAGGCACACCAGCCCAGAGGACTGCCAGCATTCTGCGCCTCCCAACCCAGCACCCACCTGAAGAAGAGGCGCAGCATGCCATCGCTCAAAGGCCTGCCCAGCCGCAGGCTGTCCACGTCATCAGCTGTCAGCTGCGGCACGCCATTTGCTGGCTCGCTGCCCAGCCAAGCAGGCACCGTGATGAAAGTGTGACCATCCGCCGCAGCCTGCTTAGGGGCAGAGGTCGCTGCTGGGAGCTCCGACGGCTGCGCCAGCAGCGATGGCGGAAGCGCTGGCCACGACCCACCCGACGGGCTGCACGGCAGCCGTCCCGCTGGCAGCTGCATTCCCCACGCGGGTGAAAACTGGGACGAGTCGTCCATTGCTGCCGTCACCCTGTCAGGGAAGTGCCTCCAGCCTGCAGGCTCCAGGGTGCGGCGTGGAGCGGAAGTGGCGGCGGAAGTGGCGGCGGAAGTCGCGGAGAGAAGGGTGCAAGAGCGGCGAAGGCCGCAGTTCACAACGTCTTCTGGCTGCATCACGGTCTGATACAACCGCCGCAGGCTGCTTTTGCCTCCAGACAGGCAAGTCCGTGGAACCAGACGTCGGGTCGAGCTTCAGCTTCGAGCTCGGAAACCCGACTTCGCAGGCTCAAATGAATTTACGTCACACACTGCGCACCTGTGAGTTAGAGAGGCTGAAAACAGCGGCCCAACCCGGTGGCTTCCCCCGCCATTTGTGTGTGGCAGTCCAAGCGTCCTCAAAAGACGTAAATTTGCTGGCAGAAGTGGTGCGAAACTCGCGGCATAAGGAGAACGGCCCTGCGTGCGACACAGCAGGTGCCAACTTTCTTAGCAGTGACATTCTTTTGACGTTCTCACACTGTGTCATGGTCGTCGTCCGTTAGCATCCGTTACTCGCCACTGCTTGCCAGCATGATCTTTTGTGCAAGTGGAGTTGTCACAGAAGAGGAGCATTCACCACATGCGGGTGGAAGTACTGGGGGCCAGGCCCTGTGGTGGCAAGAGGACAGCCGCCAGGAGAGGGAGAGGAGGGAGGCAAGCGGGCCGGTAGGAGGAGGGGAAGGCGCCTTGGCTCAGGCGGCAAAAAAAGTGTTGTAGGGAGAGCAGGGAGCTGAGGAGGGAGGGAGCAATCAAAGGGCGAGCGAGAGCAGGGCGAGGAGGCGAAAGGAGGGAAGGGCTATAGGGGGAGGCCCGCTGCGGGGCACAAGCTAAAACTGGGCAGCTGCAATTGTTGCGTTGCATTGTGATATGCGCCCTGCGCACCCTGCGCCGCGCCGTGAGCTGGTGCCATCGGGCCCTCGCCAGCTTCTGCGGTGCGAGAGCTCCGTGGACATGCCAGCTGGGAGAGCAGGTTGCACCGGTGACTGTACTACTATTGAATCTTAGCTAAGATGCAACAATGGCTAGGGCGCCCCCACCATGGGCAGCGCCTGCTGCTGCTGCTGCTGCTGCGCACCGGGCAGCGCTCCCGGCACCTCAGGCGCCGCTATCATGCCTGCATGGAAGCGCCGGGGGCATGGGCGAGGGAGGTGAGGGGGTGTCGGCCAAAGCAGGACATGGCCGAGCCAGCTACAGCTTGCTCCTGTGTGCTCTGCCCCCCACCACTGCATTGCGCCTGCTTGGCTGAACTTCAATCGCAATTGGTCGCCTACCCACAATGCATGCATGCAGGCAGGCAAAGAGGCAGCGCACGCAGGCAGGCAAAGGGACAGGCAGCGCGAGATGAGCTAGCTTGCCTACAAGCCAGGCAGGCATGCCAAGTGCAGCGAGTCCTGTGCCACACCAAAAGGGCAAGCGGCACGTACAGAACAGCACACACAGCACAGCACAAGGGTACACTCACCGCCCTTGCGGAAGGTCTGCAGCACGGGGTAGATGGACTCGAATGCGCGGTAGATGTCCTCCCGCTTCTTGGCCCCCGTCAGCACCACCTTGCCGCTCACAAAGATGAGCAGCACAATCTTGGGGTCGGCCATGCGGTAGATGAGGCCCGGGAACAGCTCAGGCTCGTACTGCGGGCGGGAAAGGGAAAGAGGCAGGGGGGATTGGGCGGGTAAGAGGAGATGGCACGCGGAAGAGCAGACATGGGAACAATCAGGCTCCAATTGGGCAGGTTAGGGGTCAAGACGGACGGGGCGGGGCAGGCAGATGGGTGCATAGATGGGGCAAGCGCCAGCAGCAGCGCCAGCAGCAGCAGTTGCAGCAGCAGCAGCAGCAGTTGCAGCAGCGGCGGCAGCAGCAGGTGCACACTGCATGCTTGACGGATGCCACCACCAGAACTATCCTAGGCAGGCATGCCTGCCTGCTTGCCTGCCAGTTGGTTCATCCTGCACACGACCGATATTTGCTGCGCTGCCGTCACAGGGCCCCCCGGCAACAGAACCCCCACTCGCCAGGGGCGCCCACTCACGCTGCAGAACATAGCGTGTGTGGAGGCCAGCCCTTCAAGGCGGATGGGGAACTTGACGTCGCAGCTGCCCACCATGTTCTGGATCTTGAACTCCTGCAGGGAGACGAGCAGGCAGGCAGGCAGGGCAGGCAGCGGGCGGTGAGTACCAGCACTGGCAGTGCCTGGTCAGCAGCAGTAGTGGCAGCACAGGAATTGCCACGAACAAGCAGGCGTGCAGGAAGGCGCCGCAGCGAGCGGCAGTGCGGCGCCCAGCCAATGCATGCACCCAACAGGAGAACATTGCCGCACCGCCGTGCCAGCTCACCCCGCTATCCCGCTGCCTGCTTCCCAGCACCCGCATGGCACTGCACTCTTCTTCCGCTGTGCGCCACGCCCAACTTCTCACCCTGGTGCGCCCCACTGCTGCTGTCCACAGCCCCATCCCGCGGCCACTGCTTGCCCGATATGCACCCGGCGCCCCGGTAGGTGCCTGCCCACCTTGAAGGACACGGCATACGACAGCTTCTGCAGGATCTTGGCGTACTTGCGGGACGCAATGCGCGCCTCCTGCTCGCTCTTGGTGCCCGTGCACACCATCTTGCCGCTGTGGAAGATGAGCGCCGTGCTCTTGGGCTCCCGAATGCGCATGATGACGGCAGCAAAGCGCTTGGGGTTGTACTCGGCGTTGCGCGCGTGCAGCGCAATGTTCTTCAAGTCCAGCTTGCACTCCAGGTTCACAGTGGCCACCACGTTCTGAGGGGGGCCAGGTGCACGGGACGGGCGGGAGCAGGGCGCAAGGCGGGGTGGGACGCCTGCGCGCCATCGCATCGCAGGCTGGGTGGGAGGCATGGCAGCGTGCGGGCAGACAATACAACTGCGACAAGCTGGCTTGCACACCGTCCTTGCTGTAAAGCAGTGCCTCAGTAAAAAGCACAGTCCAGCGGCAGGGAGGGCAGGTGTAAGAACTTGCGGCAGCAGGCGGCGGCAACGGGCGGACGGCACCTGCAGCTGCGGCACGATGCCCGACGGGTGCACTGTCAGGTCGACCTCAGACTCTGCCGGCACCACGGCCTGGCTGGGGCCCGCTTCCGCCGCCATCCTGGGCCGCAGCAACTGAGCAAGGCGGCCGAGCGGGGCGCGGGCCTACTCGGAGTCCTGCCGCCGGCCTGCGTGCCCTGTCAAAGCTCAGGAGTTTCTTCTACGCTACTGCTGATGTCTGGATTCAGACTGGAGCAGCGGCGCCGCAAGTGCGCTCAGCAAACGCCCAAAGAGGATCGAACAGGGCTGCTTGCTGTCGCCCTGGCTGCGGCGGTCTGCTTCGCTGCCGACCAAAAGCAACACGATGCAGAAGCGGGGGACGCCAGTTCCACAGCAAGAGCAGGCGCGAGAACAAAGCACGCGAAGCAGCTGTGTGGAATTCGCTGTACAGCCACGCTGCTGATGCCGGTGTCATTCCGATCGCGGTGCCTGGCGATCTACACTACTCCCCATGCAGACCACCGCCAAGTCGGTGCTGGCACGCCCCGCTGCCTCTGTGCGGGCTCCTCGGCCCACCAGGGCGGTGCAGGCCATGGCGACGGCACCCAAGTATGACATTGCCGTCAAGGGGGCGGATGGCAAGATGGGCGACTGTGAGTGGGCGGTGCTGGGGTGGTGGGTTGGGCGCCACCGCCGCCACCGCCACTGCCGCTGCTGCCCCGTTGCACCTCGTGCTGGCCCGCATGTTATCAGAGCGTTTCTTCAGGGCCAGAGCTACTGTGCTGCCACCCCATCTGCCTGAGCGTCTGGCTGCGTGCCTGCCAATCTGCTTATCCCCCTCCCCGCCCTCCCGCACCTGCAGGCCCCTTCTGCCAGCGTGCGCTGCTGACGCTAGAGGAGAAGCGTGTGCCTTACTCCACCACCCTCATCGATTTCGACAACAAACCTCAGTGGCTGCTGGACGTCAACCCAGCGGGCAGTGTGCCAGTCATGCAGGTGCGGCAGGGGGCACCCCGCCGGCTGCTGCAGGGTGGGGGGATCGGGCGCCCCTCGCTCATGGCTTGCCGGGCAGATGTGGTCGCAGTGTGCCGAGGGGTCGGCCACCAGCAGCCTTGTGCATGCCCGCTCTGGCCTCCAATGAGGTGTGGAACTACCGGCCGAGGCATCCACCTGCTGGGGGCTGCATGGTGGGCATGGGCGAGCTTTGTGAGCATGACCCAACGCATGCTGGCACCAAGGCAGGAGTAGCGAGTGTGGCAGGCAGCACCAGCAATCAAAGTGCATGGTGGAGGTTAGCAGCATACCAGAGCCTGCCACGCTTCCTTCCTGTGCGCCGGCATGCCGCTGGGGGCTGCCGCATGCCCTGCCCCTCCTCCCTGCCGGCCCTGCTGCCAGGTGCTGGTGTACGGGGGCTCGGTTGGGTTGTACGGCGTCGTTGCTCGGCTCGTGACTGAGGCTCCCTCACCCCTCTCCTTGCCCTTCCCCTCCCCGCTGTCAGGAGCTGGAGACTGGGGAGTGGATTGTTGACAGCGGTGTGATTGTCGACTATCTGGAGAAGACGTTCCCGCAGCCGCCCCTGGGCACCGCAGAGGCCTCACCACAGATGTGCGCCCTGCGCTGGCCTGCCGTGTTGGTGGCAGGCACTGAATGCTGTTAGCGCTGCGCCCGCTTGCCCAGGCTGCTGGTCCTGCTGCGGATGCTGGTAGGGTGCTGACGCTGCCGATGCGTCGCGCAAGATTCAACGCCCCTTCCCGCCACCTTCCTTCGCCTTCGCATTTGCTCGCCGCGCCCCGCCCCGAGCCACCCGCTCTCTTTCGTTATCTGCCCTGCAGCGGCCTGGGTGTGCTGCCCAAGCTCCCTTATCGTCAAGTCTTCTCCTGCCACCTCAAGATGTCACCTCGCCACCCTCTTACTCATACACCCGCGCACCTCCTTCCCCCTGCAGCGGCCTGGACGTGCTGCCCAAGTTCCGTGACTTCATCAAGTCAACCCCCGAGGAGGCAGCCGCCAAGGAGGCCGACCTGGTGACCTGCCTGAAGGGGCTGAACGACCACCTGGCAGCGCACGGGCCCTTCATTGGCGGCGCCGCGCCCTGCGCCACCGACTGCGCCGTCATGCCGCGCCTGTACCACATGCAGGTGGGTGCTCTGGATGCCCTGTTGGGTGGGCAGGGGCTGCGCACTCCGGGTGGGATGGTGGAGTGAAGCAAGCACCCGCGTGTGAAGGGACAACGCATGGAAAGGGTTACACTCCAGGTGGCGGAGGCCCTGGTGGGCAGTGTGGGAGCAGGGATTGTTGGCGTGTTCCATGCCATGCTCCCACTGCGGGCCAGTCGCTCACCCTCCCTTGTGCTTTCTTCCTGCTTCCCGCCAGGTGACCACGGCCTACTTCCGCGGCTGGGAGATGCCCGCTGAGCTGACTGCTCTGAAGAGCTACATGGAGGCATTCATGGGGCGCGACAGCTGGCGCAACACGGTGTACACGCCTGAGACAGTGATCAAGGGCTGGGAGCGGCACGGCGTCAAGAAGGCTGTGTGAATGCACGCGGCTGCATGGTGATTTTGACATGCACTGGCGGCGGCACGCAGGACTGAGTGGACGTTTTGTATGCATCTGTTGATCTGTTGTTTCGTTTGCATTGACCATCATTTCATTCCGGCATCTTCCGAGTGCGCACGTTTGTTCCATGTACTGTTATGGAGCCGAGCCGCGGGCAAGCTTGTTGAGGGAGGCGGTGCACCGCGTTGCCCGGGTGGCAGCGGCGCGGCGGTGCTGCCTCATCTCCCGGCCCTCCGGGCCCTGTAGGGCGGTTCACTTGGGGTGTTTGTGAGCTTCCTTGCGTCGCCCTGCCAAACCAACGGCCTGGTCAAGCCCAAGGGCCCGTTTCGGGTCTCGCCCAGCAGCGTTGTGTCGCAGCACGCTTGGCCCTACGATTGCACACTTGGCTGCACATCATTCGGGAGAATTCTACAGCCATGCAGCCAGCCAAGGCGGCGGGCCAGCATCCCTCGCGCGTCTCCATTCGGCGCCTGCACGGCTCCAGGAGCGCGTCGGCTGCTGGCGGCGACCTGACAGGTTGGTCGTGGGAGAGACGAAGGGCCCGCTGCCGCAGAGAGCGCCGCGCTGCCGCCCCTGGCTGCCGCCAGCCGCCTGCCCACCCGCCTCCCGCCTGCCTTCACTGCCGCCCACTATCCCCGTGTAGTGGTGGAAGTGCTGGCAGCTGTGGGAGCCAAGCAAGCTGAATCCGTGATCTTTGCGGCCCTGCCGGCGTGTTCTTTTGCGCGCCTAGGGCCAGGCCTGGAGACCTTTGTCAACCTGAGGTGCGCCAGTGAGGATTCCGAAAGCATATGCGTGTGTGGCAGGCGTGCATGCCAGTGCAGCGTCTTCCCGCATTTGTCACGACTCACGTCACGGGCTCCTCTATAAAAACCTGCCAACTGAACCTGCAGGGAGCTTGATTTGAGTGGCAATGCGCTGTCAGACGTCGCTGCCCTGGCGCCGCTGCCCAGCCTCAAAAGCCTGAACCTGGCAGGCAACTGCTTGGCAGGCCTGGCGGCCAGGGTCATCCCTGAAGGAGGCTTTGCTGCCTTGGAGGTGCTGGGTCTGAGCTACAACAGCCTGGAGCCACATGCTGTGCAGGCGCTGGGCGCCCTGCCACGGCTGAGGGAGCTGGACATCTCAGGTGGGCTACCTGGGCCGTGCGCAGGGACATCTGCCTTTGCACAGTGCACAGGGGGGCCGGCCTGCACCCACTTTGCACCTGCACACCTGCACCTCAAACGTCTCACTCTATACCAGCCCCTGGCTCCGCTGTTGCACCGCAGGCAACGGGCTGCGGGCGCTGCCGCGGCTGGATGCTGGCGCCTTCCCCGTGCTGAGCCGGTTGACAGCGGGGCACAACGAGTTCACTGGCGGGGTGCTGTCGGTGCTGGCGCCGCTGCCCCAGCTGCAGCACCTGCTGCTGCCCGCCAACCGCATCTCACAAGCGGTGCTGGCAGACCCCTCTGCCGCCTTCATCCAGCTCTCCCTGCTGGATCTGAGCCACAACAGGTTGGCAGATATGGACACCGTGCAGCGGCTGCAAACCCTGCCTTGCCTGGAGCGCCTGGTGCTGGCTGGCAATCCAGTGGCGGGCGCCGGGTTTGGAGCCAGCGGCACCCTCTCAGCCACCCTGCACCGCTCCCACGCCGGCGGCGCGCTGCGGCGCGGCAGCCTGGCTGCCGCGGCGGGGGCGGGGGTGCCGACGGGGCCCGGTGGCAGGCGGTCCAGCCTGGCCGCTATTAGCCAGGTGGGCGGGTGGGTGCTGCAGTGGGGTGAACATTGCTGATGCTTGCTTGGGCTGCCAGCGCGAGGCAGGATGACGCCGCTGGAATCAGTCCCCGCCGCCATGCAGTGACAGGCACGGTTCTGCTGCCCAATATGGGTGGCTGTCAGATGCCCAACAACGCTGCCCCGAATCGTGGTGTCATGCAGGGCTTTGTGGCAGTGGAGGAGGTGGCGGTGGTGGCACTCAAAGCCAAAGCGCTGGCGCAGAAGAAGCCTGGGGTGCCAGCAGAGGCTGCCTCCCGGCCAGGCAGCCGGGCTTCCACCGCACCGCCGGCGCCAGCCGAGGTCCAGACAGGTGTGGCTGGCGTGGCTGCTGCTGCGCCAGGGCCAGCAGATGCGGCGCCGCCGCCGTGGGAAGGCCCCCCTGCAGGCAGTAGCGCAGCTGAGCAGCCAACCCCTGCAGGCGTTAGTGCAGCTGAGCAGCCGACCGTGCCTGCGTTGGCGCTGCCGCCGGCACCGCCTGCGCAGCCTGCCTCTGCTTCCTTCCTTGATTGGGGCATGGTGGAGGAGGAAGAGGGGGAGGGCAGTGCCGCCTGGCAGCACTCTGGCAGCACGGTGCAAGGCGGCAGATCGGCACACTTTTGGAGCACGCAGAGCGCCGCGGGCACCGGCATCACGGCAGGTGTGTGCGCGCGTCATGGGTGCAGCATGAAAAGAACACTTGCCACTGTTGCCGACTGTGCCAGCTTGCTCTTTCCGCACCGTGCACGCCGCATCCGGAATCGGGTGTACCGCTCAGACTGCCTCCCCGCCTCCCTCCACCACTGCAGGCACGGATGCCGCTGGTGTTGATGGCACACTGGAGGGGCCAGATGACCCCACAGTAAGGGTGGCACTGGCCCTAGGTCTAGACCCCCTGCAGCTGCCCATGTTCAACGGACCTGGCGTGCGCAACGTCAACCCGGCAGCAGGCAAGCTGGGCAGACATGCACCGTTGATGCGGTGGCGGGTGGGCGGCGGTGCTGGGGCATTGCCAGTATACTGCACGCGGTACGCTGTGCATGCAATGCCTGGCATCTTATTTATTGCAGAGTCTTCATTGTACTCAAAGTCGTTTCTCGCCCCTGTCTGTCTGCCTGCCTGCCCCCACACTGCAGCCATCAAAGCCCTGCGCTTTGCGCTGGCCCACCCCGCCGCCGCCCCCAGCCTGGAGGGTGCGGTCATGGCAGGCGGCAGCGGCAGCCACCTGCGCCTCACCAAGAGCGCGCTGGCCAAGCAGCGGCAGAAGGCGGGTGCTGAAGGCACGCAGGGGGGCAGCGTGGTGGGGCGGGTGGACACCATTGATGCTCTGCTGCTGGCCATGAAGCGGCGGCTGGCGGCAGTGCAGGCCGCTATGGCTGCTGATGCAGCGGCAGAGGCGGAACAGGAGCAGGAGCAGGGCACAGTAATTTCCATGAGCACCAGGAGGGAGGCACGGTCTCCCACTCTGCTGGCTGTGGCAGAGGATGATGCTGAGGCGCAGGAGGGGTTGGATGATGCAGGCACCGAAGCAGCAGCGGAGGTCACGCAGCAGGCAGCAGAGGGCGGCAGGGGCAGCGTGGTCGGCGGGGCAGGCCGTGCCGCGAGGCAGGCGCGGGAGCAGCGGGCGCGATCGAGCGCGGTGCAGCTTCGGGAGGCAGCGGACCTGTTCCAACTGCGGGCTTGATATTCTGCCTGGCCTGTTCGTGCTTTGATGTGTCTCTCCTGTGCTGCCCCTACCACTTGAAAACACGACTCAAGTGGTTGCGTCGGTTGGGCATCGGTTGCAGTGCCGCTGCTTGGCGGCGGTGCAGGAACGAACAAGGCTGGGTGGCCAAGTGCTTAATGCAGCATTGTGCCCCTGCACGGCCCAACCAAGGGATGTTGAGGCGGATGTGGTGGCTGCGCATGTTGCCTGCAGTACGCAGACAGGCGGCACCTGCAGTGGCGGCGGCGTCTAGCGCCCCAGGCAGGGGTGGGAACAGCATGCGCTACGCAGCCTGGGATGCCCACTCCACATCGCGTGGTTGGACGTTTGTGCACTCATTTGGGATAGAAGGCCAAGGTTCGCGCATTCAGCGCTCCGTTGAGCCTGCCAGCTCAACCCATGTGAGGGTTATACCTTGCCTCTCGGTTTGCCGGCCCGCACCTCTGCTGCAGTTGCTGAAGTCGTAGCAACAGGGGGGCGCGGCGCCAAGGCTTGCGAGCTCGGCCGCAGCCATGGTGGTGGTTGCAGGCCCCAAAAAGTCGTGGGGCCAGCGCCTCATGACCACTTCCCTGACCATAGCCGTACTGCTCGGACCTTCGTTGTTGATTGCGCTACACGGTAGGTACACAGGGACAGCCTGTGCGGGAGGGCACCGCCGCTGTCGCCGCCACCTGCCGGTCTTCCCCCCGGGGGTCCTGCGTGCATATGCCCCAAGCCCAGCGAGCATTGCCTGATTCAAACCTGCTAACTCACAGCGCTTTGCACCGTGCCCTTTGCAGAGGGCTCCATTCGGATGCCCATCCGTCTCAGCACCTTGACCGCACCCAATGTTGTGTCCCCCGATAGCGCCACAACAGCAGTGGCAGCCGCCACGGCACAGCAGCAAGTGATGCAGGCGCTCATGCAGCCGGGCCGTGCTGCAGAGGCAGGAAATGGTGCTGGTCAGGCCTTAGGAGAAGGAACATTTGTGGTTGCCTCCGCAGCTGAGGGCACAGCGGCTGAGGAGGGTGCAGCGCAGCTGGTGGAACCACCTCAGCAGCAGCAGGCGGCGGAGCAGGCGTCAGAGGAAGAAGGTGCACGGCAGCAGCAGGCGCAACAGCAAGCGGCACAGGAGGAGAGCGCAGCGCAGCAGCCCGGGGGGCCTCAGCAGGCGCAGCACGACCAGGAGGCGGCGCAGCAAGCGGAGCAGCGGGAGCAGCGGGAGGGTGCCCAGCAGGAGCAGGCATCGGAGGCGAGGGGTGTGCAGCAGCGGCACGAGGAGCAGCGGGCAGAGGAGCAGGGTATGCACCAGCAGCTGGCCGAGGCGGCCGAGGGGGGACGTGTGCAGCAGCAGCAGCCGAACGAGGCAGAAGAGGGACAGACGGCGCAGAGTGCAGAAAAGCGCACGGCGCAAGAGGGGCAGCAGCAGCCTGATGCGGCAACCAAGAGCACGCAAGCGGCAGGCGACGATGCTGCAGAAGCCAAGAAAGCGGGCGCCGCTCCAGCTGCAGCAGGCACCAAGGAGCCTCCCAAGAAACAGCAGCAGCGGCAGCAGGAGGAGGATGAGGAGGAAGAGCAGGCACAGCAGCAGGCTGCAGGCGGCGGCGGCAAGGGTGGAGGAACGAAGAAGGCCGGCGGCGGCGGCACCGCTGCCGCTGGCGCCGAAGGGGAAGCTGAGGAGCAGGAGGAGGAGGAGGAGGAGGAAGCTGTGGATACAGAAAAGGACGTGGGGGAGGATGACTATTTGGACGACGACAACGACGCGCAAGTGAAGGGCGACGCCAGCTCAGCAGCGCGTGCCGCCGCCGCCACCGTGCGCTTCCCCTGGCAGAACGCCACCCTGCCAGTTGAGGCGCGCGTGGAGGCGCTGCTTGCCCGCCTAAGCAAGCAGCAGAAGGTGGACCAGCTGCAAAGCCGGCCAGGGAATGGCATCAGCGATTTGGGAGTGCTGTCATTCAACTGGCAGGTAGGTGGGTGGGTGAGTGGGCGGCATGGGAAGGTACTTGGGTGGGTGCGGCTCCCTCTGAGCTGAATTGCCGGGCACAAGGCGGGCGTGGTTGCTGCAGCCATGGCTGCTCAGGAGAGGAGAGGGTCAGCACAGCGGAGGCAGTGCCGTGCGCCGCTGCTGTGCAATGATGTGGTGGCGTGTGCCTTGAGCTGGGCAACGTCGTGCCAGCTAAAGCATCGCTGCTGTGCCAACCCCTGCCCACGCCTCCTTGCTCCTTCCTGCCCCCTTGCACTGCCCTGCCCACCCACTAGCGCTGCCCTGCCCCGCCAAACCCTAAAACCCTAAAACCCCGCAGGAGGAGTGCTTGCATGGCGTCAAGGTGGGGCGGTCGGGCATTGTGCAGCCCTACGCTGCCACCATCTACCCGCTCAACGTTGCCTGGGCGGCCACGTTCGATGATGAGCTGGCACAGCGGGCAGCCAGCCAGATTGGGGACGAGATGCGGGCACACTACAACAGACGAGCGCGGGAAGGCTGGACGGAGCTGGCGTACAGCAACTGCTTTGGGCCGCACGTGCACATTGTCAGGTGAGGGGGCTCTTGCTCTGTGAGTGTACGTCTCTCTCACCCAAAGTCTGCTGCATCACAGCCGAACCTGCAGCACAGACCCTCGGGGTGGCTGTGGGCCAATGTGGTGGCTCTCGGGTGGGGGTTGGCTGGCGGAGGATGTGTGGGGGATTCCTTCCAACGTGGCACGCGTGCCTGAACCTTGCACAAACGACCCGGCTCCTCTTGCAGGGACCCACGGTGGGGGAGGCTGGCGGAGACTTTCGGGGAGGACCCGTTCCTTCAGTCCAACATGGCGGTGGCGCACGTGACGGGGCTGCAGGGCGGGGACGGCACCGGGACATACATCAAGGCTGGCGCCACCTGCAAGGTGTGGGGCCACTGGGTGGTTTGTTGTCTTGTGGAGGCCACAAAGGATGGGGAGGGGGAGGAGGGCTGGAGGGCAGGGGAGGGGAGGGAAAGCAGAGAAGGAGGATAGCCGGAGAAGCGGCGTGGCATCGCCTCCTGCCTCCCACGCTCGACAGCCCTGCACTTGCCACATCCCCTCTCCACCCACCCGCCCACCCGGCCCCTGCAGCACTTTACACACTTGACCCCTGCCATCCCCTGGCTGCAGCACTTCATTGGGAACGACCTGGAGGGGTGGCAGGGCGTGACGCGCCACAACTTTGACGCCAACATCTCGGCCGCCGACATGCGCGACACGTTCATGCCGCCCTTTGAGGCCTGCGTGTCCCGCGCCCGCGCCGGCTCCTTCATGTGCTCCTACAACAGGGGTGGGTGGGCTGGGCCGGGTGGGGTGGTTTCCTCCTCATGCCACCAGGGTGGGTGGGCACATTCAGCGGGTGCCTTGTATGATTCATGTGCTGCACCACCAGGGGTTGCGGTTCGTTGTTGGATGTTGCGGGGCGCGGCCCGACAGTGCCCGCGCCGGCTCCTGCATATGCTCCTACAACCAGGGTGGGCGGGCTTGGAGTGGCAGGTGTGGACATGTCCTTGCCCCTCGCTTCCTACCTGGCTGTTTATGGTCCACCAATGTCTGAGCGCCGCCTTTTCATGCGCCTACCGTCACATACCACTTGCTGGTGACGGCATCATTCAATTCGAGTGCTGCAGTGAATGGCGTGCCCAGCTGCGTCAACAAAGAGCTGCTGACAGACACCCTGCGTGGCAAGATGGGGTTTGATGGATTTGTGGTCACCGACTGCACAGGCACGTGGTGTGTGGTGTGCCACTCGCTTCTGCTGCTGCTGCAATCAAGTCATTGCTGTGCTCTCGGCTGGCGCAGACAGAAGTTGCTGGCAGTCCGCGGCTGCCCACTACCTCGATGCCTGCCCTCCAGCGGCATGCACTTCAAACCAAGGAATGCCTGTGCCTGGCCACCTCCCTGCGCCCAACAACGGCCCTGCTGCACAACCGCCCCCGCCTGTGCCTCTCGTGTGCCCAGCTGGCCGGTGCGCTGCCCTCACTTGCCCTCTCCTGCCCTCGCCTGCCCTCCCCTGCCACCCATGTCTTCCCCTGCCCTCACCTCTGCCCCCTCTTCTGCTGCAGCCATCACCCGCATGGTGAAGAAGCCGCCCGAGGGCCCGGGCATCGAGGGCGGTAACAGCCGGAGGGCATCTGCAAAGGCGCTCAAGGCGGGCACCGACATGGTGCGCCGGATACAGCTCACCTGTGCATGCAAGAGAGGGCCGTGGAGCAGATAATTCACATGCGGCCTTGATGTGCATGTGTGCCGCCAATGGCAGGGCCGGCGGGCCGGCGCATGCCTGCCATGGTGGCCTGCTCTGCCGGCCACCCAGGGTCTGCCTGACAGAGACAGCCAGCCTGTGTGGGCAGGCATGCCCACTGCTCTGGAGGGTCTGCCCTTGCCCCTGCCCATTCTGCCTACCCTTGCTACTGCCCCTGCAGGCCTGCCACGTGTACAACCGACTCATCCCAAAGGACCTCACTGCCTCTGAGCTGGATGCTGCATCAAGGCGTGTGCTGACCGCACGCGTCAGGTGGGTGAGGCCATGCCTGATGCCGCTATCCCTACCCCGCCAGACAGGGATGCATCTGCCCCTGCAGCTTTACCACACTCGTGCCGCCCTCTCCTGCCTGCAGCTAGCTGCCTGTACGCCCCCTCACGCTTCCCCACCGCCTTTCCCCTCACGCAGGCAAGGCCACTTCAATTTGGTGCGTGACCTGGCCTTCCCAGAGATAGACGACTCGCACATCGGGCACCCCAGCCACAAGGCCACGGCCCGGGAGCTGTCGGCTAAGGGGTCGGTGCTGCTCAAAAACACGGTGAGGGGGTGGGCGGGGGAAGTTGTTTGGGGGGGTGGACGGGTGATGAAGAGGGTGGGTGGTTGGGTGGGTGGGTGGGTGGGCAAGCGGGTGCTGGTGCCGTGGGGTGTATGCATAGCGGGGCAGCAGCTCAAGGTTCACCAGCAGCTGCATGCAGCAGAATCGTTGTGCCCCCAAGCTGTTGCCTGCCTGCCCTGCCTGCCCACCCACCCGCCCCACATGACCATGGCACTGCCCCCTGCCCGGCCGCGCTGCAGGGCGTGCTCCCGTTGGACCCCAAATCCCTCACCAGGGTGGCGGTGCTGGGCCCCTTTGCCAACCAGCCAGACTACATAATGGGGTGAGCCGGTTGCGAGAGGGGTGGGGTGGGGGGCAGGGCAGGGCAGAGTGAGGCAAGGAAGGGCAAGGTGGCGCAGGCAGGGGGCCGGGCAGGGGGCAGAGCAGGCAGGCTAGGGCAGGCTGGGGCAAGGCAAGGGAGCATGCAGCGCTGTAAGCTGAAGGGCAGGGCGGGGCAGAGGGCAGCGGGCAGCGAAGGGCCCCCGCAGCGCTCCCGCAACCTCTCTACCCCGCCACCGCCGTCTCCCTCTCTGACTCCTCTTGCCAACGGCGCCCCTCCCACGTCCGTGCAGCAAGTATTATGGGGCCACAGTGGAGCCCATCACCACGCCCCTGCAGGCGCTGCAGGCGGCCCTGCCCAACGCCCGGGTCACCTTCAACGCAGCCACGGCTCTGGTCTACACCACAGAGGGCTCCCAGCAGGACGCCGACGCCTGCGAGGTGCGGGGCTGGGGGTGGTGGGGTGGGGAGGGTGCCGCATTTTGGCTGGGGCCGGTAGGGAAGAGGGGAGAGGGGGAAGGGGACCTGCCTGCCGTGTGGGAACAACGGGCGGTGCCTGGCCTCCCTTGGGAAGGTGCTGGTGGCTGCGCAGGGGGCTTGCTTTGGGTGTGGCGGCTTCGCATGGCATGGAGGCAGAGTGCTACCCCCACTGTGTGTGCTGCTTTGCGTGCAGGGCAGTGAGCGGCCGCCGCCGGCTCTGCTGCTGCTGCTGCTTCAGGTCATCCCCTCGCTTTTGTGCCTGATTATTCACATGCCAGCAGGCCGCCGACGTGTGCATCCTGTTCCTGGGCAGCCGCATGTCGGCTAGCCAGAAAATGTGGAAGGAATTGACGGTGAGGAGGGCCCGTTAGGGGGCAGAGTTTGAGCCAATGAAACAGCGTCCCTGTTGCGTTGTGCTGCGACCGAGCAGGCGGCGGTTGGGGAGGACGGTTGAGGGGTACAAGCATATGAGCACGTGCCCACGTTCATGTTGGGCAGCCTTCTTCTTGCCACTGCCCGTCCCTGCAATCATGATGGTTTTTCATGCCATAAATTGGTTTCTCATTCACGCCGGCCCCGTCACACGCCCGCGCCTGCCCACGCAGTTTGCCAAGCGTGCGTATGACACTCTGAGCGAGGGGGAGGGGCACGACCGCACCAGCCTGCTGCTGCAGCCGGAGCAGGAGAAGCTGTGGCAGGTGCAGGGGGATGGTGGGCGGGCTGGCAAGTTGGGCAGGCAGTCGGGATGGGGGCGGGCAGGCAGGTGGGCAGGCAGTCAGGGATGGACGCACAGCACAACCGCACCAGCCTGGGCGGGGCTGATGTGGATTCCCATCCTGACGCACACACCAGCGCCCTCACTGTGGCGGTCACGCTGCCGGCTGCCTCTGCCCTCTTGCCGCCGCCGCCTGCCCTCCCACCCCTCTCACCAATCAGGCCCCTGCCCCTTCCTGCCCCGTCCCGCCCCCTGCCCCGCCCCGCAGCGTGTGGCCAACCTGACCAGCAAGCCCCTGGTGGTGGTGCTCACCCACGGAGGGCCCCTGGACGTCTCCTCCATGCACGCCTCCCCGAGGGTGGGCGCCATCCTGTCCCAGTGGCACCCCGGCCAGCATGGCTCCGTGGCGGTGGCATATTTGCTGCTGGGCAAGGCCTCCCCCTCGGGTGGGTTTGGGTGGCTGGGTGGTGTGTGGTGCCGGCTGCGCTTGCTGGCTGGGGTGGGTGGGTGTGATGGGTGTGCGTTCTGGTTGCTCGGAAGGGGCGGCGGGGCGTGCTGGCTGGGCGTGGTCGAGTGAAAGGGGGCAAGCGGCGCGTGTTCTCGCCGGGTTTCGTGCCATGTGCCGGCTGTGGGGTTGTGCCAGGCTCGACCGTCAGTGCCCGCTCACCGATCCACCCGCCCACCAAATGCACCCACCAATGCGCCAGCGTCCCATGTGTGCCCCCCTCCGGCCCCCCTCCCCCCCGCCTTCCCGCAGGCCGCACCCCGGTGACTTGGTACAAGGAGAGCTACACCCGGCTGCTGCCCATGACTGACACACGCATGCGTGCCTCGGGAGACTACCCGGGTGAGAGTGTGGGGGGCATGTATGGGCGATGCTGTGTACTGTGCCCTGCCTTGCTCCGTCCTGCCCTGCATTGCTGTGCAAGCTTTGCCCTGCGCCGCCCCAACGTGCACAGGCCGAGGCCACCCGGCCTCACCCTGTGTCTATGCCGCTGCCCCGCGTGCCCCGCCCTGCCCTGCCCTGCCGCAGGCCGCACATACCGCTACTGGCAGGGCGAGGAGCCTCTGTATCCCTTTGGATATGGGCTCTCTTATATCGACTGGCAGCTGACGGGGGCGGCAGTGAGCACTGCTGGCGGCGGCAAGGCGGCGCCGGGGGGTGCCGACGGCGGCGGCGACATGCGTGCTGTGGTCACAGCATCCATCACGGTGCGCCATGCTGGCGCTGACCTGGAGGCAGACACTGCCGTGCTGCTCTTCATGCGCTACCTGGGGCCAGAGGGCAGCAACAACAGCAGCACAAGTACCAGCACCAGCACTGGTAACACCAGCGGCAGCAGTGGAAGGAGCGGCAGCGGCGGCAGCAGCGGCGGCAGTCTCAAGGGGGCGCCTCGAGTCCTGGTCAGCAGCTCTGGTTGCTCCCATGAGGAGGCCCCCCACACCGACTTGGTGCAGCGGCTAGTGGGCTACCAGCGCAGCGGGGCCCTGAGCAGCGGCGGCACAGCGCGCCTCTCCTTCACGCTGCACCTGGGCGGCGGCAGCCGGTCCAGCTGGGCTGGCTTTGGTGACCCCACGGCGCCCTGTGGGGCCTATGCCCTGCGATTTGGGCAGGACCAGCCGGACACCGCTGTCGTGGTGCTGGCCTAAACTTCAAGGCGTGCCTCGCCGTGATGGCGACCGCCCCCAGTTTTTCCTTCTGGCTTTCCTCGTTTCACCTCAGCTAGGCCGGTGATCCGGCCAGCCACTTCAATAGGTAGTAGGCAGGCAGACCAGCCGGCAGGCAGATTGCCATGCCTGCGTTACCCCTGGGCAGTGTTTCTTTCCCCCAAATTTTCCACCTTCATTTACCCATCTGTGTTGCACCTACGTTCTGCTGAGCTATGCCTTGACGGGCACTTCAGCACTTCACAACCCACATTTGCACCTCAAACCACACTGCTACCCCCTGTCCACTCTGCATGCACACTGCACGCCACGCAATCTTTTCTACAGCATCTCTACACATGTCGACGGCCACACAGTCCCAAGCATGCTTTCTCTAGCTGCCTGGCATGACGGGCGGCGCAACCCTCTCCGTGTGATGCTCACATAGGATCAGAATACAGTACAGGGGTCAACAGATTGTGCGGCAAGGAAAGCAGGTTTAAATCGATGAAGAATCGGGGGGTTGTTTAGTTACAGTAGGGGTGTGATTGAGCGAGCATGAAGAGGTTGACGGCATCACAACTTTCTTCCTCCCTCCTTCCACGGTTTGGTTCGGCCTGCCCTGGCCATTGGCGATGCGAGCGGGCGGGAGGAGGGTGACCATCAGTTCCAAGTCACTCCAGGGGCAGGCACTTGCAGTTGAGTAGGTAGGGGCTGTCAAAATCCGTCAACTGGCCCGCCCGCGCGCCCGGCATCGGCAGTAGCCGCACGCTCAGGGGCTTGTTCAGCCGGAAGGCGAGGGCTGCCACGTCCAGGAGCAGTGCTGACGTGGCGCTCAGCAGTGCCTCCCGCTCTTCCGGGGGCTGCTCCTGCGTGGCTCCCGGCACCGGGACCGTGTCCAGCCCGCAGCCGCAGACCGCTGCAGATAAGATCAGGGGAGGGGCCAGGCAGGCAGGTGGTGTGTGTGGCTGGGGCAGCTTGAGCCACGCGCCCGATGGCAGCACAGCGCTGTGGCAGAGCAGCACGAGACCACAGCATGGCCCGACAACGCGCCCAGCACAGCGCAGCGCAGCGCAGCGTAGCGACCCGCGCTGCACCCGCTGCACCCAGCCCAGTCCAGTCTCGCCGGCAACAGCTGCTGGCTACCCACCGGAGTAGTGCAGCAGGCTTCCAATGGAGATGCGGCCCTCATTGGCTGCCTCCACTAGACCGCTGTCCTCACTGCATGGAAGCATGGGGCAGAGGCAGGCGGGCGAGAGGGGTGTGGCAGACAGGCAGGGGGGCAGGCAGGCAGACAGCGGGGCGAATTGGTCACCTAGCAAGCAAAGCTCCGCCCCATACAGCCTGTGAAGTGTGTGGAGTGCTCCGCCAGTGCAGCCAAGCGTCAGAATCAGGAGCGCAGTTTACCAGACGGGCAGCATGAGGCCGCTATACCCGCACAGCTTGATCGGCAGCGACTTGAGTGCGGCAGTGATGCGCTCTGCAGGCAGCCGGCAGCGAGCACGGGCGGGGTGTCCACCCACGTTAGGCACACACAATGGGCTTTCTGCAGCACCTTCCGCATCAAACGCATGCACCAGCTTTGCACATGCCACAAGCCAAGGCGCGTCAGCCTGCGTCCACCCGCTGGCCCCGCCCCCGCCAGCCCAGCCTGGCCCCCGCACCCGACACCGCCAGCGTTCCGGCGCCGCCAAAGCGGCCCAGCCCAAGCATCTGGTAGGCATCTGGAATGCTGGGGGGCTGCAGGGCGGGTGCGATGCTGGCATCGATGCCCAGGTAGGGCTGCCCTTTCGATGCTGCCAGCTGCTCGGCGAGCGCCTCCACAGGCTGCAGCGCTTCCGCCATCACGCGGCGCAGGCAGCCCTGCGCGGCGTCCAGCACATTGGCGGCGCCACCTGTCGCCGCCACCTCAGCGGCGGCCTGCTGGAAAGCCTGGCGCAGCAGCGCAGAGTTCTCGGTGCCTATGGCAAAGCCGTCCAAGCCCTCGGCGGCAGCTGCCACTGGGAAGTATGGGATGCCAGGGCGGCAGTTGAATGCCACGCCAAAGCGGAAGCACCCAGCGCCAGCTGTCGCCTCTGCCAGGCCGTGGATGGTGGAGGCCAGCTGGCGGGCCTGCCCCTGCCCCATGTCGGTGTCCCAGCTGCGCAGGGGCACGGGTGCCCAGTGTGTGTTTGATTCGGGAGAGGGGCGGGAGCGGGCGAAAGATGAGCCCAGGTGGGGTAGCTGTGGGTGACACATGATGTTTGCGCATGCTGGCCCCGCTGCTGCTGCTCACTCCACGCCACCTGCAGGCCCTCGCTGGCGATCCCTCCCTGCTTCTCCGAACGCTCCCGACCAACAAGCACGCCGCAGCAGGCACCCTATCCGCCGCCCAGGCACGGCCGCTGGCCGGCCCACCCACCCACGCCGCCTCTCTCACCCGAAAGAGCAGCTGGTGTACTGCGTGACAGCAGCAATGCGGTTGAAGCAGCCCTGATCCAGCAGCAGCTGGCTGCTGGTTGATCCCAGGCTCAGGAATGTCACGCCTGCCTCCAGGCAGAGCCGCTCCAGCATGGCAGCGGTCGCGGCGGCCTCGGCAGCGTCGGCGGCAGCCGACAGCGCGCGGGTCACGATGCGCACGGTTTGCACCTCGTAGCCTGCAGCCGAGTGGGGTGCTCAGGTGGTGAGTATTGAGACACACATGTTTCAAGGGTTGAACTGACAGAGTGGATTTTGAGTCTACCAGTTGCAGGGGTGATGGTGCATTGCAGGCGGGCGGGAGGACGGGTGGCCTGCGGCGGCTGGCGGGCGGTAGCACCCACCGTGACTCAGAAAGACCATCTCCGCCTCTTTCAAGAACGCCGCTGCTTTTTGGATCTCGGCATTCCAACCCTCCTCACTGTTGGGCAAGCTGCCGATGAAGAAGGAGATCGTGCGCAGGCAAAAGAAGTGCATGGCACCTCCCTCTACTTGCAGCGGCTGCAGCTCTGCAATTTTGATTCCAAATGTTGATCGGAAATCTGGCAAGGCAACCAGTCGTCAAAAGCCGCGCTGCGAAAAGGCTCCGAAAGCCAGCTGGACAAAATGGCGGAATGCGATCGACAGGAGGGCTCTCCCTCAGGCATGCTTTGTGGGCGACCGCCCGGCGTTGCGATCAACGTTTTCTTTCAGCTGCAGCCTCGATGGCGGCCCCGCAGCATCTGGACCTCGCTGTTGAGAGCTCGGACAGCCAGGCCAAGCCAGAAGACTACGTGGTGGTCGACGCGCACCGCTTGGTGAGCCATAATCTCCAAGGATAGCCGCAGGAAGGGCAGGGTGCAGTGGCGGCGGCAGCAGGTGGCGGCAGCAGGCAGCGACGTTTGGCAGACAGCGAGCGAGCATCTGCGCCTTGCGCCCACCCCTCCCCCTCCCCGCAGGTCAAGCCCTACCACTTTGACTTCTGCTGCAGCGTACGCCAGCGCTGGCTTGGGCAGAACATCATCGATATCTTTACACGGGTGGGCAGGCGCCCGCTGCCCGCCACTCACAGTCGTCTGCCTGCTGCCTTCCATGCGCTGTCCGCTGGGGGGTGCTGCCCGCTGCATACCACGTCTGCCTGCGGAGGATGCGTCTTCGGTCAGTGCGCATATCAGATCGCCATTTGCAGTAGTAACCTCTTTGGCAGAAGGTTTGTTGAGATGCACCCAGCAGTGGTTCTTATACCTGGGTGCTGCCCTGTCGCCTCTCTAACTCCTTGAGCGCAGGAGTTCCCGGCGCGCGACCGCGCCTACTACCTGCAAGCGCTGGCGGATGGCCGCCTGCGGGTGGAGGGCTGCCAGGCAAGCTGGCAGCGTGGGTCACGCTGTAGCAGCAATTGGAGAGGAGGGGGCAGCACCTGCTGGCAGCTCAAACCTCACTCTTCTTTCTGCCAGCGGCAATGGCACCATCCACTGCAGCTCTCTCTTCCCCCTCCTAGAGCCAGCCTCCGCTCAAGCCTTCCTTCTGCCCCTCACTCGTTTGTCCTCCACCAACCCTATGGGTGGCGGCCGATACGCCCCTCAAGGGACGGCCAGTGCATGCGCATGCACTTTTTCCCGTGCACGGCACTTTTCCCCCACTGCCACGAGATGACCTCTCCCTTTGCACTCCTCTCTCAACCTTCCTCCTGACTATACCGGGTCGATTGCGGGGCGTTTACGCCGGGCGCAGCCACCCCCAACATCACTAAATCTGCTGCACCACCACCCTCACCCTTCCTCGTGACTTCCACAGGTGGCAGCAGACACGCCCCTCAAGGACGGCCAGCGCATGCGTCACTTCATCCACCGCCACGAGCCACCCGTGCCGGCAGGCCCCATCCCCGTTGTGGGGCAGAGCGGCGACATGGTGGCGGTCTGCAAGCCGGCCGGCATGCCGGTACACGTGGCAGGGCAGTACAGGAAGAACACCGTACTGGCGGTGCTCACGGCGGAGCGGCCGGACCTGGGGCCCCTCTTCTCTGTGCACAGGTGGGAGCACAGGGATACTGATGGCGGGAGGGGCTAGCCGGGGCGGCTGCGGAGGTGGCGGTGATGTGTGGGGTGGCCAGACATGGTGGGGGCATGCTGCGCAGAGTCTGCTGTGCCCGTCACACGCCGGAGCGGCTGCCTGCCGCCCCGCACTGCCTCCCCGTCCTCCCCCTCACGTGCTCCGTCTCGCGCCTGCCATGTGCCCCATCATGTGGGCGGGCCTGCAGGCTGGACAAGCCAGTCTCGGGCCTGCTGCTGTTTGCGCGCAGCACCGAGGCGGCGGCGCGGCTGTGCCGCAAGATTGAGAGCCGGGATGTGGAGAAGGTGTATGTGGCGCGAGTGCTGGGGCGGTTCCCCGACACCCCAGGTAGGATCAGTGCGGTAAGGGGTGCAGGGTTTGTGGGGAGAGGGATGGGTTCGGTGGGAGCGCTGCCGCTGGGGGGGCGAGCTCGTGAGGCGAGCGCGCGCTGAGGGTTGGTGCAAAAGAGGCGGGCTGGCAAGCAAGCCAAGGGTGGTGTAGGAGGGGCGCGGGCCAGCCTGGTGCGCAAGGTGTTGCGGCGTGCGGGGCACGGGATGCTGTTTGATGCCCCCTCCTCACCACCTCAGCATCCCAGGCATGGCCCACCTTCTCAACCGCCGTGCCTCCATGCCTTCTGGTCTTGCAGATGGCCCAGTGGTGGCGGATGTGCCTCTAGCTTGGGACCCAGATTCCAACCACGCATCTGCGGTGCCCCATGCGGCAGCGTTGGAGGGGGCAGAGGAGGCGCGGCAGGCCATGGAGGCAGCAGCTGCAGCGGCGCCTGAGGCTGACCAGCTGCAAGCAGCGGCAATGGATGCGGACGGGCAATCGGGTCGAGAACAGGGGCAGGCGGCGGCGGCGGCAGCTGCGGAGGTACGGCAGGCAGAGCAGGTGGAGCAGCAGGGGCAGCCAGGCGGCGACAACTTGACTGAGCAGCGCAGGCTGCGAAAGCAGCAGAAGAAAGCACGCAAGGCGGCCAAAGTTGAGCGCCAGGCAGCAGCTGCTGTCGCGGCTGCAGCAGGGGCAGCAGCCCGCAAGTCGAGCCGGGCGCCACCCAAGCCTGCCCTCACAGAGTTCCGTCTGCTGGCTGTGGCAGAAGATGGGAAGACCAGCGTTGTGGAGTGCCGGTGAGGCGGGGGAGCACGGGCAGGGTGGTGGCAGGTGGCAGGCGGGTGGCCCAGGTGGCAGTGTGCCTGAGGCAGGCCCACACCGTCTGTCGGAGGATGCACCCAGCCTGCTTGCAGGCTTCCTTTCCCAGCGGGGCGCGGGCCTCCCCATCCTCATCTCCGACCCCCTTGCGCATCATTAGGAAGGCTCCATCCTCCTGTCCACCTAATGCCCATCACGGATGCTCTCTCCGCGCCTGCCCATCACGCATGCTCTATCTACCCCTGCCCCACCCCCCTCCTACATCCTGCAGGCCCCGCACGGGGCGCACCCACCAAATCCGGGTGCACCTGCAGTACCTGGGGCACCCTATAGCCAACGACACGCAGTACGGCGGTACCTTTGAGGGACCCCTGGCCAGCCGTGCAATGGCGCAGCAGCTGGGCGTGCACTGGAGGGATGACGGGGAGGCGGCAGCGGCGGGCGGTGGCAGCGGTGGCGCCGGTGCTGGCGCAGCAGCTGCGGCAGCTGGCGAGGGCGGCACCAAGCGGCAGCGGCTGGAGGCAGAGGGCGGCGCTGTGTCAGGTGGTGCAGCGGCGGGTACGGCAGCAGCAGCGGCGGGTACCCGGGAGGCAGCTGGCAATGCTGATGCTGCAGGGGTGGCGGCTGCGGCTCTCACCAATGGAGCAGCAGCAACGTGTGCAGCAGGCACAGCAGCAGAGCCGGAGGGTGGAGACGCGCATGCCTATGCTCAGCATGCCGCGTTCCGCAGCCAGCCAGAGTTTGAGGTGGCGCCAGCGCTGCGCGACACGCTCTGCATACACTGCCCCTACTACACACCGCTGTGAGGAGGGCTGTGGGTGCATGTTGCAAGGGGCATGCACATGCGGCAAATCCCCGAAGAGAGCTGTACTGCATGCTTGCTGCTTCCGCGCCGCCCCGCCACCTCTATGACCGCGCTGATGGGTCGCCCCGCCTGCCCGGCCCGCAGGGATTATCCATTTGACCTGCGGCCCCTGTGGCTGCATGCCCGTACTTACAGCTGCCCTGAGGGATCGTGGAGCTTCTCTACTGAGCTGCCGGAGTGGGCACACCCCGAGAGGCGGCTGGCAGCCTGAGGGGTGGACAGCGGCACAGGCAGCAGGCGGCAGCAGCGGCACCAGGCGGCGGCGGCGGCGGCGGCGGCGGCAACCACTGGCGTGCTCCGTGCGTTCCGCCTTGCACTGCTAATTTCCTTTTGATATCGCACATGCGATATATTTGGGCTGTAATCAATGACCGGAACCTACTGCATGGGCATGCATGCATGCTTTGGCGGCTGGCAGAGCATTCCCTGGGGCCTCTTGTGCCCGTGCCAGACCGCCGTCGCCCTCTTTACACGCAGTTGGAACAGGGTGTACTTATCCCGCTCTCCACTGCGACAACCCTCTGCACCCCGCCGCCACCCCCACTCTACACACAGCTCAAGATGGCGAAAGCCAAGGCCGCCAAGGCGGCTGAGCCGTCAAAGAAGCAGCTGAAGAAGGCTGCGAAGGCTCAGGCAAGGCTGCGCAAGGGGCGGGGGAGTCGGCAGCTGCAGCGCTCTTTGCATCGCGGGCCCCGAGAGTGCTGGGATGGTGATACATGGTCAGTGGGCGCGTTTGCAAGCCTCGGACTACACGGTGGGGCGGCGATGCATATGGCAAGGCATGCCCCGCTTCTGCGGTTGACCCCCCTGGCCGCCGCCGTTTGCTTCCTGCAGGAGAGCAGCGAGGAGGAGAGCAGCGAGGAGGAGAGCAGCGACGATGAGGTGCGCCACTGAATTGGTGCTGCTGCCATCGGCGGCATGGCGGCGGCGGCAGTAGCAGCGGTGCATGCAGCTGCCTCCCCCCGCCCGCTGCTCCCGCCTCTTCCCCATGCCTGTGCATGTGCCTTGGTCTGCTTGCCACATCCGCCTACCGCCCCTGCGTCACGCCACCTCTTTGCTCACCCTGCCTTGTCCTCTCAATGCTTTACTCTTCCCACAGGAGCCTGCCAAGCCCGCCGCCAAGGCCGCCCCCGCCAAGAAGGCCGCCGCCAAGAAGGCCGAGAGCAGCAGCGAGGAGGAGGAGAGCAGCGAGGAGGAGGAGGAGGAGGCCAAGCCCACCAACGGCGCCAAGAAGGTAAGGCACAGTCCCTTCCTCCCACCCGTTTTCGGCCCGCCCACTGTGCACGAGCGCCGTCTCTGCCCTGCCCTTTTCGCTCCTCTCGGCCCGCACCCACCCATCAATCATGCCCATCCATGCCGCTCCCCGCTTCTTGCCCCTTGGCTGGCCCCGCCTGCATGCCCCTGTGCACGCGCCCCCCCATGGCACGCTGCGCTCGGCCCCGCCCGCCCCCTCATGCGCCGCCCCGCCTCTGCTTTTTGTGCCGCCAGGCTGCATCTAGCTCTGAGGAGGAGGAGAGCAGCAGTGAGGAGGAGGAGTCCTCTGACGAGGAGGAGGAGAAGCCGGCGGCGGCTGCAGCAAAGAAAAAGGCTGAGAGCAGCAGTGAGGAGGAGGAGAGCAGCAGTGAGGAGGAGGAGTCTTCGGACGACGATGAGCCGGCAGCAAAGCCGGCTGCTGCCAAGGTACCTCACCCACCAGCGCACTCTGCCCTGCTGCTCCTCACGCTCTTTGCCTGCCACCCCCAGAGCCTCAGGCCCGCCCGCCTGCCCATACGCATCATGCACGCCTGCACACTGAACCCTGCCGCGCTGCACCGCTACTGCCCTCTCCCTCGCCCGCTCGAGAGCAGGCAGGAGGCTGGCAGGGATGGCTCTTGGTCACCGCTCCCGTGCTCCACTTTGCCTCTCGCTGCCTCCATTCACCCCTCACACTCTCTTACCTCCCACCCCAGCAGGCCGCCGCCAAGAAGGCCGAGTCTTCCGAGGAGGAGAGCTCTGACGAGGAGAGCGACGAGGAGGTGAGGAGGCACCGCCACTTGGCCGCTTCATCCCCCCAGGCCCACCGCACCTGCCTGCCCATGCTGCCCCTCGAGCTGTGGCCTAGCGCCTGCCAGGCCCTGCCCTGCTCCTACCCGCGATGCAAGGAGTCCTGCTCCTGCACGCGTTTGGCACCACCGCTGTGCGCCCCTTCCCCTGCCGTGCCCTCTGCCCCACCATTACCCTCTCGCAAGCCGCTCACCTGCCCTGTTTCTCCGCCCCCTTGCCATCCGCAGGAGAAGCCCGCCGCCAAGAAGGCCGAGTCTTCCGAGGAGGAGGAGAGCTCTGACGAGGAGAGCGAGGAGGAGGAGGGTGAGTGCCGCTTCCCTTCCCTCTGCTTGTGCTCTGTGCTGCTCTGCTCCGTCCCTGCTCTGCCTCTGCTTCTTTCTCTGCCTCTGCCTCACTGCATGGCTTAACTGTTGTGCTTGCGTTCAGCTTGCTGCGTGCCCCCTTGTGCACCTCTGCGCCCCTGCCGCGCCTTGCCCTGCCGTGTGTGCGATGATGGGTTGTCTCGTTCGTCTGAATGCGAACCCTACCAAGGTTCAACAGCTATGACGACAAGCATAATATCACCACCCATAAACTGAGCACTCCAGCCCCGCCGCCTGTGTTTGCTTATTGCATGACTGCTACACAGCGGCCCGCTCTGCCCCCGCTGCTGCATGCATCTTGTTTCTCTCTGCTTTACTTTTAGCGCCACCACTCCCTCACCCGCTGCTCACCATCACTCCCCCCCTCAACTGCTCTCCCATCCACCCCCTGCAGAGAAGCCCAAGGCTGCCGGCAAGCGCAAGAAGGACGAGAGCAGCGAGGAGGAGAGCTCCGAGGAGGAGGAGGAGGAGGTGAGCAGGCACAGACGGTGCAGCAGCTCCTTGGACTGCTCCCTCTGTCTATCCACCTGGCACACCGACCTGCCCTGCCCTCGTCCCCCTCCCGTCTCCTGCCCTGGGCTGCCCGCCTGCTCGCTGTTGTGCACCTCACTCCCCTCCCCTCTCCTCAACAACCCCGCCCTCACCCCCTCTTTCCTCCCTCCCCTCCCCTCCTCCACCCCCCTGCAGGAGGAGGAGAAGAAGCCGGCTGCCAAGAAGCAGAAGGGCGCCGACGGCTCTGCCGTGGACGTGTCTGCCGCCAATGGCTCCCGCACCATTTTCATGAAGAACCTGGCATGGGCCGCCGAGGAGGTGTGTGCCTCTTCGCCTGCCTGCCTGACTGCCTGACTGCCTGGCCTGGGCTGTCGAGCAGGTGAAACTCACGAGGCATTCCAGTGGCACAGACGTGGGCGCTGCCGTTTTGTTGGCCTGCCTTTCTGCATGCCTGCGTGCTTTTTTGCCTGGCTGGCGTTGCCATGAGGACACCACGCCCCACCGGTGCATTCCTGCCACCGCTCTTCTGGCACACACATGCCAGACGCACGGGCTCCCGAGCAACGCCGCCGCCCAGCTCTTGCCGCTCCTGCCGCTGCCGCCTGCCCTGCCTGCCGTCTGTCTCTTGCCGTGCCTTCTGTGCTGCCACGACCTGCTGTGCGCGCTATGATGACACCTGGCCGACCCGGTGGTTTCCTGCCACCAACCATCTGGCTCCCCTGCCAGACGCCCCGGCCCCCGAGCGCTTCTCCTCCCTCGTGTGCCCGCCGCCTCTTTGTGCCCCACACCCCCCTGCACCCGTTTGGCCGCCTCTCCCTTCCCCCGCCCGTTGCCCTCCCTCACCTCCACTCCCCCTCTCCCTCCCCCTCCCCCATTGGCAGGACGCGATCCGCGAGTTCTTTGCCGACTGCGGCACCATTGCCGAGGTGCGCGTGGCGTACGACCGCGACACGGGCCGCGCCCGCGGCTTTGCCCACATCCAGTTTGAGGACGTGGAGGGCGCTGCCAAGGCCATCCAGCTCAACGGCGCCTCCCTGCTGGACCGTGAGGTGTACATTGAGTCGACCACCGAGCGCGAGCAGCGTGAGTGCTGGGGTGCAGAGCTGCGTGGGTGTATTGGGAGGCGAGGGAGCACGGTGAAGTAAGGGAGATTGAAACAGCACAATGTTCCACGTGCCTGCCTTCCCGAAACGTCATCTTGCCATTCTCGTGCTTGCACTCCGTCGCACTGCCGCCGCCGCCGCCTCGCTGCACAATGGCGGGGCCTGGGTGTGTGTCGCCGCACACCCTGCCCCCCGACTGGGGTGCCGTCCTCCTTTTGTGGGGAACTGTTGGCACATAGCCCTCCGGGAACGCCAGAGACTGACAGCGCCCGGTTGCAGGCCCCCCGCCGTCTCCCGCTATCACCGTGTGTGTCTCCGCACCACGGCTGCACGGCGGGGCTCAAGGCGTGTGGGGACCGCCTCCCGGCCCGCCCGCATGCTGATTCCATTCCCCTGGGGAGCGCCGTCGGCGCAGTTACCCTTTGGGTCCTACCCAGCAATCGACACCTCTTTCACACCTCACACCCTCCCTCCTCCATTTTCTCTCTCGCGCTCACGCAACTTGGCTCATGTCGGGCCATGTCCAGCCTTAAACCTCTCTAGAGTTCCACTCCACCCCCCTCCTTGCTTTCACCATTCCCCGCTGACCCTGCTGTGCCTGCTCTGCTTTGCTATGCTGCAGGCGCGCCTGGCGAGAACCGGTTTGCGGCCTCTGAGGGCACCACCATCTTTGTCAAGGGATACGACTCTTCCCTGGGTGAGGACAGCCAGCCCACATCACTTGTGTGCCGCGCATGCCCCAAGTCGCCAGGCAGCCAGCAGTGCCGGCCTGCCTCGCCCTGCCCCGCCCGCTGTGCCTGCCCGCCTGCCTCGCCCTGCCCTGCCAGCTGTGCCTGGCGCTCCACTTGCCCCCCACGTCTCTGACCTTCCTCTCGTCCTCTCTTCTCCCCTGCTCCTCTTCCCCTTCCCTTCAGGCGAGGACGAGGTGCGCAACCAGCTGACTGAGGCGTTTGGTGCCGCTGGCACCGTGGTGAATGTGCGCCTGCCCACCGACCGCGAGACTGGCCAGCTCAAGGGCATTGGCTTCATCGAGTTTGACTCCACTGACGCCAAGGTGGGCCTGCTGCTCATAGCATGAAGGGCAGGGCGGCAGGGGTGGTTGAATTTGTTCGCTTCTGAGCCCGACTCCACCGACGCTGTGCTGTATCCTGCATTCTGCCTGCCTTCTTGCGCTGCCTGCCTGCACATTTGCGCGCCCCGCGGGGCGGCGGTGGCTGGGGAGCCTGCTGAGGATGATACAACCTTAATCCAACGCCGAATGCGTACGTGTGGATATACAAACCGAGCTTTTTAATACTGAGGCTTGCTCCCCCACCCGCCCGCCGCGCTGTGCACCCGCCTTGCTGCCCTGCCGCTGCTTTTTATACGGCTTTGGAACGCGCACACTTTGCTCTGCTGCTTGCTCACTGCGCTCCCTACTCTACTGCTGGACTCTGCTCACCACTCTTCTCCCTCCTCATTCTCCTCTTCTGCAGAACAAGGCTGTTGAGCTGGACGGCAGCGAGGTGGCGGGCGGCTGGATCAAGGTGGACCCCAACCCGGGCACCCCCGGCGGCGGCGGCCGTGGCGGCGGCCGCGGCGGCGGCCGCGGCGGCCGTGGCGACTTTGGCGGCCGCGGCCGGGGCCGCGGGCGCAGCGACTTTGGCGGCGGCCGTGGCGGACGCGGTGGCGGCCGTGGTGAGTTCTCACCTACTGGTTCCGAGCACCACCATGCGCTGGGTGCACCCACCTGCACCCATTCCACCTGCTCTAGCAGCACCTGCCTGCTTCACACTCTTGTCGCACTGCCGCCTGCTAATGCACAGCCGCCTGCCGCTGCACAATGGCGGGGCTTGGGTGTGTGTCGCCGCACACCCTGCCCCCCGACTGGGGTGCCGTCCTCCTTTTGTGGGGAACTGTTGGCACATAGCCCTCCGGGAACGCCAGAGACTGACAGCGCCCGGTTGCAGGCCCCCCGCCGTCTCCCGCTGTCACCGTGTGTGTCTCCGCACCACGGCTGCACGGCGGGGCCCAAGGCGTGTGGGGACCGCCTCCCGGCCCGCCCGCATGCTGATTCCATTCCCCTGGGGAGCGCCGTCGGCGCAGTTACCCTTTGGGTCCTACCCAGCAATCGACACCTCCCTCCCAACCACACCTCACACCCTCCTCTTTACCGCTGCCTGAATCTCCTCTCTTTGCCATCATGTCACTGCCCTGCTTCCCGCAACTGACGCGCCCCATACTTGCCTCTGCCCTGCCTTCTTCCAGGCCGCGGTGACTTTGGCGGCCGTGGTGGCGGCCGCGGCGGCGGCCGTGGCGGCCGCGGTCCCCGCATGAGCATTGACGCGGGCGGCGGCAGCGGCAAGAAGACCACCTTCGATGACTAAGCTGTTCCCCCCCACGCTCGGGTTGCTTACTTGCGCACGCGTACTGTGACGCCTACGCACACAACCCAGCGTGTCACAGCGCGCTCAAGCAGGCACCCCTGCCGGGCAGCAAGGAATGACCCTGAAGACGATATGCCCACACGCCCCTGTTGTTTTGCCACACACACGCACCACGCCTAGGATTAGGGCGCGGCGTGCCCCTGCCCCCATTGCTGGCACGGGCCGCCCGCCACCGCTGAATAGACCACACTGCTATGCAGCTTTGTAGGCTTGTCTTGTCTTGTGACTCTGGGTGACTTTGTGCCCCCACCTGCTCCACCGCTACTTCCCTCCTCCTTCCCAGCATGCTTTTCTGTTCGGTCGCCTGCCGCCCCGCCTGTGGGCGGGGGGAGGGGAGCAGGCGCCCCCTCTTGGCGCCGCCCCGGCCACCTGTGCCCTTCTCCTGGGAATGCCTTCTGCCGAGCCCTCTGCTGATACCCGTGCTCTCTACACGATGAGATAGCTTCCCTTCTGAAAGTGTCTGCCCTCTTAAGGCGGCCCACACCGGCACAGAGCCACACTGGAAGACAGTACAGCAGGCACAGCAGGAGGCAAGCTCACAGCAGGAGGCAAGCTCTGTTTGCGAGACACCAAGGCGTGTGGAGGCTTGGGCTGGAGGCTTGGGCCAAGGGAAGGGGAAGCCCCTGGGTGCATGATCGCAAACCAGGCAGGTGCCTCGTGCTTTGCGTGCTGCTCTGGGGCACCGAACGCAAGCCAGGCACGCAAGCCACCTCTTCCTGCCGTGCAGCCCTGTGCTCTCTCTCTCGTGTCGCCACCCCGAATGCGTGTTTGGGCAGTTACAGCTGGGCAGCTTGTGCAGCCGGTGGGTGCTTTTGGTGGGAGCAGCGGCTGCCGCCCGTGCTGGCTGACCTGGAAGGTCCATGGGTGTACCAACAGCAGTGCTGCGATCAATCGTCCATATCCTCCGCCTCCAACGCTGCCTTGGCCGCAGCCTCTGCAGGGGCGGGACAGGTGGGGGGTGCTGGGTTCGAGGAAAAGCACACACCCCAGTGCCACATGTGCACCCCTGCCTGCCACTGTCAGCTGCTGTGCCCCCCCTGGGGCGCCTCTCCGCCTCCCTGCAGCCAGCACCCCCGCAAGCCCCTGGCCACACCCCTCTGCTTTCCAGCCTCGCTGCACCCCGCACGGCTCGGCAGCCCACCACCTCTTCTCCTTCTCCCCCCATTGCTTGTTCTCCCAAGCCAGCGCTCACCCGCCTCGTCCACCAGCGCCTGCGGCACCCGCTGGAACCGCCGCCCGCTCTCGTCGCAAATCCAGGCCAGCTCCATCTCAAAGCCCTTCTCCTCGTCGTGCACCTGGTGCAGGCTGCAGGGTGGGGGAAGGGGAGCAGGGGAAAGGAGAGGTGGATGAGAGAAGAAAGCAGGGAGGCAGCTCCATGTAAAAGCCCTTCTCCTTGTCATGCACCTGGTGCAGGCTGCATGGAGGGGGCGGGAGGCGGCCAAAAGGGAACAGCCAGAGGGGACGCGTGTGAGCACACACCCACCCCAAAGCTGGAGGCCAAGAACCGCATGTCCAACATCGGGCCACCCCACAGAGACCGACTGCGACACAAAGATGAAGAAAGAGCAAGAGGGAACACACTCACATTTTGGCGACCGCCGTGATCCCCTCCCGGCAGCTCATCTCCTCCAGCTTCAGCTTCTCAATCTCGTTCTTGGCCCCCTGCCGACCCTTGCCCACCGCCGCGCCAAAGTAGCGCTGCAGGGGGGAGGGGCAGAGAGCAGGCAGGAGTTGTCAGCGTGAGGGTCCTTGAGATCTTGTTCTTGGACCCCTGCCGACCAAGGCCCGCTGCACTGCTCCAGTTGCTCTGAGCTACGCGACACACCACACCATGGCACAAGCAGCGGAACCGCATTTTACGTCAGCCACTCATGTGGCAGGCCCTCGACGGCTCCAATGGGTGCAGCTGCTCACCTTGCACTGCACCACACACCTTCCCCAACACCGAGGTGTTGCAGTTTAGCTGCTTACGTGGCAGGTGCCCGAGGGCTCCACTAGGTGCAGCTGGGGCCCCTCCTTGCCATACGTGGCCAGGAGCGTGGACACGCCATAGGGGCGATACACCCTGGGGCATATGGGGACGCGGGGGCAGGGGAGCAGGGCCAAGCCGGCGGGAGAGAAGTGTCAGCGTGCGTGGAGGAATGCGGGCAGCGGACAGCAGGTGTGCAACTTTACAGACTGGAAGCAACAGAGCCAGAGCCTGCTGCTTCAGCCTCAGCTTCCAGCCTCTGACCCCGAAGCCCTCCCAACGCACAGCACTTCTGCCAGTGGTTGCTTGGAGCTGGCAGGCTACCAGAACACTGGCACATATGCCATCATCAATACGAGAACCCACCCCACTCCTCCCTCACCAGTAGATGTTGAACAGGTGCTTGAAGCTGGCCAGGCGCTCCGCCAGCACGTGCCCCGGGATGACCTCGCCGTACGTCGACTTGTACTGGTTGGCCTGCCGGGTGGGGGCAGTACAAGGCAGCCGTGTGGGCGTGCTGGTCCTCTGTCGGCTTGTGCTCAGCAAAACAACTAGGAGGAGGCCCCGCCTGAACCCCGCCCACGGCTCCTTCTGCTGCATCCGAAATCCAACCTGGTCCGCCCCACACCTGCCCCGATGTGCAGCCACAGCCAGTGAGGCTCGAGATGTGCCGCCGAGCCGGGGCGCACCTCTGCCATGGCACGGTTGACCACCGAGCGCCCGTCGGCCGCCACCCCCGCCACCGCCACGCCCGCGTGGCGGTCCACAGGGAAAGTGCGCCGGTTGGAGTGCTGCTCCAGCATCTTACTGATGATCAGCTTCTCCGCACCCTGAAAGCAACACACAAGATAGGCTGGTTCAGGCCAGGTTTGGCATGTGGGGCCGGGCTGAACGGGTCAGGAGGCCGCGGGGGGTGGGCGAGAATGGAGCCAGGAGGGAGGCCGGGTTAGCCAGAAGTGCGGGTGGTGCATGCAGCAGCAGCACCATTAAAGGCCGCAATGCAGCTGCAAACCAGAATCGCAGAGACGCCAGGAATCTGGGGCAGCAGCAAGCTGTGGGCGACAGCAGGCACACAGCGGCAGCACGGCGGCAGCCTGCGCACCAGCACCACGCCGTCTTTGCATCTGATGCCCACCACCGTGCTGCAGCAAGGGGGGCAGTGGCCGAGCGACGCAGCGGATTACAAGGCAGGGGCCATGGACGCTGAAGCTGCCAGCAAGTGTCAGCAGGCACCCCAGCTGTGTTGCCTGCTGTATGCCCTGTCAAATGGATCACAAACCCGCACGTGCCGCCCGCCCGCCTCCGCCCGCCCGACGCACCCGCTGTTGTCCACCGCTTTCTGCGCATAGTCCGTCTGAAACACCCGGCCGTCCGGGCTGAAGGTGCCTGTGCTCAGGTCATACTGCAGGGAGCGGGAAGGGGCCAGTGAGGCAGGCGGCAGCCAGCCGATCGCCAGAAGGCAAAGTCCACTCTGCCCAAGCCCCTCCCGGCGCGCTGTCTCACCCCTGTGCCGATGCCCGACATGGTATGCCAATCGCTCCCTCAGGAGCCTCCTGCTGCAGCGTTGGCCGACGATCACTGCGCAAGGCTGGAGCGCTGCTAGGTGTCAAGCTGTACAAATGGTGGGCAAGGATCCCTGAGCAGCAGAAATAGCACGATCGGCGCGTCTCCGATGCCTATGGAAATTGGGGACCGGAAGAAAACTTGGCGCTGAAAACTCATGCCCTGCGTCGTTCTTTTGGCCTTTCTCTCCCTCAGCTGCCTTCGAGCATTTGATTCGACATCTCCAGTCTTTAAGCACCTGCTCTCAGGCCCACAGCGCCACCTCTTCGTCACAGCCCTGCTGCTAGCGGTGCGTCCCCTGGATGCCTCTTTGCTTGAGCTTAACAGGTCATTCGGGAGTGTCGGGGGCAATTTACATGCCCTGCAGCGGGTGGCAGTGGCAACAGCAGCGGACCGGTGGTCACAGCGGCGGCGGCAGTGAACCGAACCTGTTGACAAACCTAGTCTGAATGTTTCCTGATCCAATCTGCTATGAGTGCAGGGTATAGTCATAGCAAGAGGCCCACTGGTTGGATGGCGTGCACCTGCACAGCCAGACCGGCGGTGCACCGCTGTGCGGCGGCAACGCCACGCGCTGCTCCCCAGCATGGCAGCGGCAGCCTGACCGCTGCGGCGGCGTGGAGCGCTCCCGAGCCGAAACAGAGGCAGCGCTCCCGACCAGCAGGCAGCAAGGTTGCCACGCTGGCAGCCCTGCCCGAGGGCTTGTTAAATGCAACCAGCAGCAGCACCGGCGGCGGCCCTGCTGCTGTGCTCCTGGGCGGGGTGCCGCAGATGCTGGCACAGCATGGTGTGCTGTATTCTTTGGAGCTGCTGCTGGCGAGCATTGGGGCCTATGCGGCGGCGGTGTGGCCCGACCGCCCAAGGGGCTGGGTTTTCAAGGAGCTGGTGCAGGTGCGGGGCACTGTGACGAGCAGGGCTGTCTGGGCAGGTAGTGTGGTGCACACCCCAGCAGAGCCAGTGAGGCGGGCAGGGCGCCAGCAGCTAATGGTGCGGGTGGGGTGGCAGCAGGGGCCAGGCGGGCCGGGTGGGGTGGCCGCAGCGGCCAGCGGGGCGGGCTGGGCTCACACAGCAGGAGCCTGGTCGACGGCAGGGTGACAGCAGCAGCAGCCAGGGGCGCGGAATGGGGCAGGAGCACAGCCTGGTGGGCAGACGCTGTTGCCAGCAGGGATGCTGGTGCGGCAGGTTGTGGTGTGACCAGGCGGGGTGGCAGCACGGCTGAACTGTGCAGGCTTGCTCTTATGTACAGCGGAAGGCACAGCTGTGCTTGCAACGTTGTGACACAAAGCTTCACGGCTGCCCCGTGTGCCGGCCTGCCCTCCCTGCCCTGCAGGCAGGCCCCTCCCAGGTGGCCGGCAAGGGCGTGTTTGCCATCGTGCACATCCGGGAGGGCACCGTGCTGGGCGCGTACCCGGGGCGGCCGCGCACGCCGGCAGAGATGGCGGCAAAGAGCGTGGTGGCGCCCGGGGCGCGGGACTACTGCTTCAGGTGGGCGGCTGGAGGGGAGACGCCAGGTGGGAGGTTGGAGGGTTAATTTGGAGTGATTGTGAGTTGCCGTAAAGACTTTGTCTTGACGAGGTGGGTGGCTGGTTTGCCCGTGGCACTGAGGCGTGCTTGGGCTGCTTGCAGCTGTGCCCTGGTGGTGCTGATTAGCGGGGGTGGGGCTCGCCTCATCCGGAGGAGTGGCCTGCTCAAGGCAATGCCCAAGCCCCTACACCATCGGCATGACCTTGGTCAAATGTGCAGCAGCAGCAGCAGTGGACAACGAGCTAGCCGGTGTGCCATGCTGGTGCAAAGCCATCTTACTCTCGCAGCATGCCCACCTACCCACGTCTTGCCCTCCCTGCCCCTTGCAGGACGCCGGACGGGCGGCTGCTTGACCCCACTGACGCCACGGGCCAGCTGTCGGCATCCCCGGCGCCGGGCCTGCCCTGGCTGCCTGTTGACGTCACCCTCGCTTACGTCAACGAGCCGCCCAAGTGAGCGGTTGTAATTGACAGCGTGTTGTGGTGTCCATGCCCTCCTTCCTGCATGCCTATGCTGCTGCTCCTGGCACTCCAAGCGTGCCCGCCACCCTCTGCTCCGTTGTGGGGCTCCGCTAAACCGGCCCACGCTTTGCCTGCTCAGCCCCACAAGCCACTTGCACGCACCGGCCCCATGCGTCCACACCAGCAGCGCGTTGGGTGGCACCAACCGGACGATAAAGGATGACCCCAAGCCATCTCGGCTTTTCCACGCCACACACAGCTTGGCCTGCCACCTCGTGACCCAATCCTTTGCAGGGGCGCAGGCGGCACCAATGTGACCGTGGAGGACGACCCCAGCGACAGCGCCGGCCTGCTGTGCGTGGCGGCCCGCGACATCTACCCCGGTGGGTGGCCAGTGGGCGGGTGGCCCACTGGTCGTGTGCGGCTTGGAGTCTGGGGGGGCAGCGGCCATCCCATTGTGTCTTCTGCCCCGGCATCAACACATTTCCCCATGTCCTCACAACAGTTTCCCTGCCATTTGATGGCCCATTGCTTGTGTGTCTTGTGTGCTGCAGGGGAGGAGCTGTTCATGGACTATGGCATTCACTACGACCGGTCATCCTACGGCCGGCAGGAGGCCGGCAGCGCTAGCGAGCCGGAGGGCCGGCGGCAGGAGCAGGGCGAGACGGCAGGCAGCACAGGCGCGGAGCAGCGGGCAGAGACAGCGACCGCTGCCGCGCCGGGTCCACAGGCAGCACTAGCAGCAGCAGCAGCAGCAGCAGGAGCAGCGGCGGCGGCGGGGGCGGCGGCGCAAAGAGAGGGAGGGCCAGAGGAGTGGCAGCTATTCGGAATGGAGATGAGGTACAGCTACTGGTAGCAATAACTCCGATGGTTGAGTGCAGTTGGATCGTTGCAAACTGGTCTCTAGCAACGCCTTTCTAGTAGGAGTCCCACTTCTTGTAGGTGTCGGTGCATCCTGTGCTGCTGGCACTGCGCTGCCTCCATTCTGCTTGCCGTCAGTCAGGCTGCGATGATAGACGCACGCATGCATTGTTGGGGCGCCCCGATGTGCCCATGCGTGCCTGTAACTGACGAACATCATCTCAGTCGGTCTCACTGCAACTGCACCCTCTGACAACATTGTACCTCACGCAAGTGGCACATGTGACATTTCATCAAGCCTGGGCGCCAGGGGACAGGCCCTTCTGGTCTGCAGGGCGCCGGCGCCACAGAGCAGCGACAAGCGGGCGTGGCGTTCGCACGGTCTTCTGCAAATGCCACATCTACGATCGCATAGCACCCGCCGACCTTCCTCGCAAAAGTTGCGGATTTGAGCAGGTTTACCGACGCCAATGCTTGTGGGGCCAGGTTGCGGCCATCCTCGCGCGTGCGTGTCGCAGCGGCTTCTGAGCGACAGTACTGACAGGCTAGGAAAAATAATTCCACCCTTCCTATTGCCTGAGCATCTGTGCTCCGCGTGCGCTGCCGCCTTGAACCGGGTAAATTCACCCACGGGTGGACACCCTGGCATAGTGCGCTGCCACCTCGGCCCCGCCTTTAGTCACTGTTGAAAGAAGGCTCTTTACTTTCGGCTCTCGCTCTCCGTTCATCCCGACCTGATCTGAGCTCACCCCGTTCGGTCGCGGCCACCTCCAAGCACAGCAGGCTGCAGAACCCCGACATGCCAGGCCGTATGATGGAGGGGGAGACGGCCACTCCTGCCAGCCCTCGGCAGGAGGGCATGGCAGTGTTGACCATGCCAGATGGTCAGAAGGTCGAGTTCCCGGTGCGCCACCAGCCCTCCTTGCCAATCTCGTTGCCTATTGGGGGGCCCTGCGCGCTGCCGCGGTGTTCCCAAAGCCTTGGGAACATGCCTGCTTGGGGTGGTGTGTCGGGCAGCTTGGGTTTTGGGCTCTCGGCAGGGATGACCGCCTCCCCTTGCCCAGTCACCCCCTGCCCTGGGCCTCGTGCCGTGCCGGTTTCGGCGCCCATTGGTGCTGTCAAGTGTCGGGCTGTGATTACAAAACCCGCAAGCTTGATGCGGGGGTGGCGGCGCAACCCTAGGTGCCAGGACCCGAGCCAGCCGCCGCTGAGCGCCGCCGCTGCTCACGACTCACCTCCGCGTGCTCATCTTTGTATCTGCAGGTGCTGCTGGACTCCAATGGTGACAAATTCATTGACATCCGCAAGCTGCAGCCCAGGTGAGCGAGCGAATGGACAAGCACGGTTCCCAGCATCCGCCGCTGGCACCGATCGATCGGTATCACGTGCCGCCCCGTGCCGCCCCGTGCCGTGCTGCATGCATGGCGCGCACCCATTCCTGCAAGCATTCGCCTGCTCCCCACCCCAACAACTTCCCTCCGCATCTTGCCCCCTGCCTTGCAACATGCCTGCCCCTTTTCTTGCAGCACCGGCATGTGCACCTTTGACCCCGGGTTTGGTTCCACCGCCTCGTGCGAGTCCTCCATCACATTCATCGACGGCAACAAGGGCGTCCTGCTGTACCGCGGGTGAGCAGGGGGGGTGGGGCTGCCCTGGACGTGTGTGTTTACTGTGGCCACCTGGACGGCAGGGGAAGCTCGGAGGGCCAGGGCCAGGTGGGGACCCAGAGTGGTGGGGCTGCCCTGTTGTGTGTTTACTGCGACTGTTTGAATGGGCAGGGGAAGGGAGGCTCGGAGGGGGTCGGAGTGCCAGGTGGGGAACCAGGGCGACGAGCGCCCTGCTGTACCGCGGCTGGGTGGTCGAGTGAACGTTGCAGTGCAGGAGGCTGCTGGAGGGCGGAGGACAGCGGGTCTAGGGTGCTGCAGGTGGAGTGACTGGGCAGGGCACCACTGGCCCCTCTGTCACGGCACTAGTGTCCCACATCCAGAATGGGCGGAAGTATATCCCCGTGCACCCACTTCGACTCCCCTCCACTTTGCAGTCATCACCCCTCTGCCCCTCATTGTTGTTGTTGCCTGTCCCCATCTGCCTGGTGCAGGTACCCCATTGAGGAGCTGGCAGCCGAGGGCGACTTTGTGGACTCCACCTTCCTGCTGCTGCACGGCGAGCTGCCCAGCAAGCAGGAGAAGCAGCTGTTTGAGCGGGAGATCAAGTACCACACGCTGGTGAGGCAGCGCAGGCTTGGGTGGGCTGGCTGGCAGAATGTGGAGGGGGAGGAGGCGGCGGGCGCCTGCTTGGGCTGCTGGACAACAGTGGGGGTGCGCTCCAGTCAACTGCCTGCTGCTGGATGGATGGCCCGGCACTCACCCATGCCCCCTCCTCCCCACGTCAACAATGCACGAACCAACAGGTGCACGAGCAGCTGATCCAGTTTTACCGGGGCTTCCGCCACGACGCGCACCCCATGGCGATCATGTGCGGCGTGGTGGGGGCGCTCTCCGCTTTCTACCCCGAGGTGGCAGAGGTCAAGTGAGTGCCGGCCGGGCTGGCTGGCTGCTGGACGAGTGATCCGCAGGGGCGGGCGCATGTGGGGTTGACGGGAAGCAGTGGCGCATAGGGTGCTGTGGTTGGGGCGGGGTAGGGCGGGGAGAGCGGCAGTGCTGCTAGCTAGTCAGAGTTGCTCGAGAGAGGTTCGATTTCATTTCATTTCCGCCGGCGCGCCTGCTACCGCCTGATTGCCACCCCTGGCGGCCACAGACTGCTTCATCGTTTCGCCCCCCCATCCCGCCCCCTCCCCTCCCCCTCCCCCTCCAAACAGGAACCCCGCCCAGCAGCTGCGCGCCTGCTACCGCCTGATTGCCAAGATGCCCACCCTGGCGGCCATGGCCTACAAGACCTCCATCGGCCAGCCCATCATCTACCCCCGCAACGACCTCAACTACGCAGAGAACTTCCTGCACATGATGTTTGCGGGTGAGCGTGTGCCTCACGCTTGAATTACCACTCCTGGCCAGCTCCCTTGGAGTGCACTGGAGATGCACTGGGGGTGGGCGAAAACACCCTGCCCGCATAATGGGCTGCGGGTGGGCACGGCTTGGGCGCTGCACTTTGTTGTTGTTGCGTGGGTGCCCCCAGCAGCTGGAAACCTACCTCCACATGATGCTTGCCAGGTGCCCCACGCTCAGCGGCGCTTCCCGCCAGTCTCGTTGCTCATTTCCACAACCTGCTGACTCAAACCAATCCGTGGTTTCCACACCTCTTCCCTGCAAAAGTGCCTGGCCCTCACCCCGCTTTTCCCCCCATCTCCGCCCGCCCCTGCAGTGCCCTCCGAGCGCTACGAGGTGGACCCCGAGCTGGCCAAGGCGCTGGAGATCATCTTCATCCTGCACCTGGACCACGAGCAGAACGCCTCCACCTCCACCGTGCGCACCGCTGGCTCATCCCAGGCCAACCCCTTTGCCTGCGTGGCCTCGGGCATCGCCGCCCTGTGGGGCCCCGCCCACGGGGGCGCCAACGAGGCAGTGCTCAAGGTGGGGCGGGGTGGGTGGGTGGGGATGAGGGTCTGGGTGCGCTTAGCAAGGGGGGCGTGCTGGGGGGGCTGGGTGCGTGGTGCGGGTGGGGAGGGTGGGTGGCATTCGAGCATGGGTGGGAAGAGGCAACTTACGCAGGCGTGCAAGGACGTGTGGTACAGCTGGGATGGGATGCGTGCGTGGGGGGCGGGCCAAGCGGGGAGCAAGCCGCCAGCTGGTGCTCCGCTTGCCCTCCGTGGCTGTCGCACCCCCGCCCTTCCCGACCCACATGCACCCTTGCTTTACCGTTCCGCCCTCTGTCCTCCTTGGCCCCTCAGATGCTGGAGGAGATTGACCGGCTGGGCGGCGTGGAGGCCATCCCCACCATGGTGACCCGTGCCAAGGACAAGAACGACCCCTTCCGCCTCATGGGCTTCGGCCACCGCGTGTACAAGGTGCGGTGGGTGGGGGTGCGGGGTGCGCGCGTGCACGTATTGCAGGGCAGCCAGGTGGGGCTGGGCACAGTCGAGGTATTTGTGGGTGGGTGCACAATGGGGCAGGCCTGGTTTGCAGCGCCGTGAACACCTGCCCTAAGCAGGAATGTGTTTCCCCCCTCCTCCCCCCCCACCACACACACACGCCCCCCGCCGCCGCCCACCCCCTTCTGCAGTCGTACGACCCCCGCGCCAAGCTGATGCGCCAGGTGACGTACCGCGTGCTGGAGAAGCTGGGGCGCAAGGACAGCCTGCTGGACATTGCCATGGAGCTGGAGAAGATTGCGCTGCAGGACGAGTACTTTGTCAAGCGGTGAGGGCGGGGGGTGGGGCGGGGCGGGGCGGGGAGGGCGGGCAGCAAAGTGGGAAAATCCCAAGGGGGGTTTGGGTTCAACAAGCACAAACTACACAGACGGGGCGTGGCCTGGGCGTTTGCAGGGTGGGTGGCCGTAGCAGGGATTCGCGCCGTAGGGCGCTGCTTTTCGTGCGGCGGGCTACATGGCATCGAGCACTTTTACCCTCTCTCCCTCCCTCCCTCTCTCTTCCCCCCTCACCTCGCCGTCCCTCACCCCACCCCCTTCCCCTGCCCCACCATGCAGATCTCTGTACCCCAACGTCGATTTCTACTCGGGCATCGTGCTGCGCGCGCTGGGCATCCCCGTGGAGATGTACACCGTCCTGTTTGCCATGGCCCGTACCGTGGGCTGGGTTGCACAGGTGAGCAGCATGGCGCGGGCACCGGGCAAGCACGCTCTGCCTCTTGGGCTGTGCCGTCGTATGTTGCAACTGCCTGTTGGTAGCAGCGCATGGTGTGGCCCCTGCTGAGCCTCGAGCGCGATGTTGCAGCCTGTCTGCCTGCCATCCCTGCCCACACCCTTCCATCGCCCACTCTGCCCTCCCAACCCGGTCGCGCCCCCTCAACCCTCCCATCCCCCCGCAGTGGAAGGAGATGGCTGCCGACGCCAGCGGGCGCATCACCCGCCCCCGCCAGATCTACACCGGAGAGCTGCGCCGCAAGTTCATCCCCGTGTACGAGCGCCAGCTCAGCGGGCGAATCACCGGTGAGCAAAAGCTTCTGCGGCACGCTTTGGTGTTGCTGCAGCGCTGTAAAATGAATGAATGAATGCATGAATGAATGAATGAATGAATCACCGGCGAGCCCTGCGCGGGGCTGGGAGGGAAGCTGGGCGCTGGCGAGGGGATAGTGCAGCTTGCTGGTGGCTCGATGTTGGGGTCCGTTCAAGGGCGCCAGCACAGCCGAGCCGCTTTGGCCTGCTGTGGTCTGTGCCCGCTGTCATGTTCTGTGCTATTCCCTTTCCCGAGCTCCCGGGACCGCCTTCATTGGGGTACGTGCAATCGTGCTTGCTCATCCTGCCCCTCCCTCTCTTCACCCACCCTCCCCCGTGCAGTGCCCTCCGACTTCAAGGAGGCCGGCGGCTTTCGCAGCAACCTGCTCTCGCGGCTCGTCGACACCTCTGCGCGCACCGCCCTGCGCTAAGCCGCCTCCCATGGTGGCTGCCGCGGCTGGAGAGGGCCGGCCCGCTGAGACGCTGGCGCCGCGTGTGGCGGCGCTAGCAGAACGGCTGGCTGGCAGCCGTGCAGCGGCTGCTGCGCCAGGCGAGGGGGGAGTGCAGCAGGAGACGGCCGCGGCAGACCCGCCGCTGCCACGCCCTTCCACCCCCACGCCGCAGCCTGCTCATCCCGCTCCTGCCAAGGCTGACCCTCCAGCGGAGCAGCAGCAGCAGCAGCAGCAGGCGGCACCCGCTGCAGAGACCCGGCAGATCTTGCCGCCAGCCAAGCCGCAGCAGCCGCGTGGTTCGCCTGCCGTGGTCCCTGCTGCTGCGCTGGCTGCCGCCGGGGCTGTGGTGCTGGCCTGCGGCGCAGCTGCTGTGGCCGCCTCCCTTCGCTCCAAGAAAGTCTGAGCTTGGCTGTGCCTGCTCTTGTCCCCTAAACGCATACACAAGAAGAGTACAAACCCCAAACAACCGTACGCATGCCCCCCTTCATTTTTCCCTAACCCAATTGCCCTTCCGCGCTCACCTGTCGAAACTCGAAACTCGCTCCCCAGTTGGTTTGTGGGCACGAAACGCTTCCCTCTCGTGCGTTGACGCTGCCAACACAACGCACATACACACCAGTACCGCTCACAATGCGTCTCCCGCCAGCCAACCAGCCCCCTGCTGCTTCGCCCGCCTGTGGCCATGCGTCTTCCGCTCAGCGGGAAACCGCCCCCCGCCCTGACGCCCGCAGCCGCACGCTCCTGTTTTTGCTTGATTGCTCTTGAATTGCGTTTTTTGCTGCGCGGGGGACCACTCGTTTGTGCATACAGACACTCCTTGCCGCCTCTTGTAACGGGACTGCACGCCTCATGCAAGAGCATGTCACAGCAGGGGGAGGGAGGCACAGCTGCTGCCGCGGTAGTACCACCATGCACGGAAGCAGATGCAGCAGGAAAGCATGAACCGGGCATGGGCAACAGCGGGTGGGGGCACCACGTTGACAGGCAGGCGGCGCTCGCTCCCGCCCCCATGTGCCCCTGCCCTTCCCTCGCCTCCCCTCTGCGCCTTGCTGCCGCCTCTGGCCTGTCCCGTTGCCCCTGGATTTTGCGCCCAGCAAGGGTGTGTGACATCAAGAGAGTGTTAAAGGAGGAAATCGATACGGGGGGAGGGAGGAGCGGGCAGAACAGGGGCGTGGGATTCTTGGTGGTACGCGGTGCCCCACTGGCGGGCGCTGGTCGGTGGGAGGAAGAAGCAGGCGGAAAGGGGCCTGTCGGTCAGAGGCGCGCAGGCGTGGGAGCGGAAAGAGCATGGAAGCAAAATCGGAGAGGCACAGGCTCCTGTGGAAGCGCGGCTTGGGGTAGAGCCACTGCAGGCGCCCAGCTGTGGCCACAAGCGGCCAGCCAGCCAGTTGCGCACAAGAAGAGAATCACGGCAATACATGGGGGTTCACCTAAAGACCTGAGCTTACTTGCCAGGTCACAGAGCGGGGAGAGCTGGGCACGCCTGCACCGCTGGCCCCCGTTGCAAGCAGAGCAGGCGCCCAAACATTTGACCTACGCCGTCAGCCCGCCTGGCAGGTCCAGTCAGGTCGATCGGCATCTGCTTGCCTCGCCAGCCTGTGAGCAGGCAGGGTGTGGTATGTACTGGTGTATCCGACGCCTGCCCATTCACGCCTTGACCTCATCCGCCAGGTCCTGCGAAGTCATGTAGTCGTCCACGTTGACGTCGCCGTCGTCGGCGGCCACCTGCCGCCGCGCCGAGGTGAACACGTCGTGCACCACGCTGCGCACCTCGTCGTCGCCCTGCAGCGTGGCAGGGCAGGGGTGGGTGGATGGGGGCAAGGGGGGCCAGGGGTGCTGGTTTGGGGCAGGCAGGGAGGGAGGGAGGGAGCTGTATGCAGCACGCCTGTCACCTCCTTCCGGGTGCACGCCTGGGTGTGGTGTGCTGAACCCAGGATGCAACGGGAGGTGGGGGGATGGCAGGGGGCATCCTCATGCAAGCTCCTCCCTCCGTTTCTGCGCCCCCGCCTGCCCACTCCCCACAAGCACTCCCCACCCCGGGCGCACCTGCGCGGGCTGGACCTGCAGCGCCAGCGCCCAGTTGTTGTACTCAACGGACCCGGGGGGCAGCTCCTGCGAGGATAGGGTTTAGGGGTTTTCGGGTTTAGGGGGACGGTGGTGAATGGCCACCTATAGGGGATGAGCCAGGGGAAGAGGGCCAACAGTGGATGAAGCCCAGTGGAAAGATATAACAATTTTCAGGGAGGCTGGGGGCAGCGGAGCGGGGCAGCAGCGGAGGAGGCAAATGTGCGCCACAACAGGTGGGAGAGGATGCCGCCCGCCCGCCTGCTCAGCTACCTGCACGTCCACCCTTGCACCAAGCAAGCCCTCCCGAACCCGAGTTGCGTCACCCCACCTGCTGCACCCATGGGTGCTGGAAGATGTCGGCGATGGTGGCCCGCTTGGCGGGGTCGGCCACCAGGATCTTCTGCATCAGGTCGCGGCAGGCGGGGCTGATCTCCGGCTTCTCGGGGAACACGTAGTCCACCTGGTGGGGGGGAGAGGGGAGGGGAGGGGAAGAAGAGAGTTGCTGTTAGAAGAAGTGAGACGGTGGGCTGGGGAGCGAGCAGCGGGAGGCAGGAGGGGGAGTTGGTGAAGAGGAAGTTAGGTGGGTTTGAAGAAGTGAAGGGTTTAGGGTTAGGGAGCGAGCAGGGTGGCATGAGAGGGCACGCCATCAGCCGGGTGCCACACAGCGCGGCGCGGCCTTGTGCCCCCACACCGGCCATGCCAGGCACGGGTGCACGCCGTCAACCCCCTCCCAGCCTGCCCCACCCCAGCCCAGCCCAGCACCCGACCCCACCTTGATGATGCGGTGCAGAATGCGCTGCAGCCGCTGGTGCTGGTCCAGCTTCTTGTCCTCGGGGCGCTCAAAGGGGTAGCGCGCAAACAGCATGGTGTACAGCATCACGCCTGGGGGGGGGAGGGCGGGAGGCAGGAAGCGAGTTCGGGAAGGGTGGGGTGGAGGCAGTGAGTGTATCACGCATGGGGGAAGCGAGGGGGGCCTGGAGGTTGGGGTTGAACCAAGCACCCAGCACCACACCTTCTGTCCCTGCCCCTGCACCTTTGGGATACCGCAGCGCTCCACTGGCTGCCTGGCGCAGGACCCTCCTGGCCGGCCTGCTGACCAGCACGCAGCTGCCTCCCCGCCCGCCTGCCTGTCTCAAAACAGAGCTGAGTGAGGGTGCAACAGCCTCCCACACCCCACTCCCACCCCCCAACCCCACCTGCGGACCAGACATCCGCCATCTTGCCATCATATCCCCGCACATTCTGGATCACCTCTGCAGGGTAGAGGGCAGTCAGGCAGGCAGATAAGCACACGCATGCAGCCAGTCAGACATGTGGTGCAACAGCCAAGTCCTGCTGCCATGAAGCATCCTGCTGGTTGGGCAGTGCCCCCAGACCGGCCCACCAGCCCTGCCAGCCCTGCCAGCCCCTGCCCCCTGGGCCTCACCTGGCGCCGTGTACCCGGGCGTGCCGACCTTGGACTTGGCCACTGAGTCCAGGGTGTCGTGCTTGGAGTAGCCAAAGTCGCACAGCTGGCAGCAGCGGGGTGGGGGGAGGAGGGAGGAAGGCTGGGTAGGGGGACGTGAGAAGCAGCCGGGAGGCGCAGGCGACGGGGCGCCGTGCTTCGAATAAGAAGCCAAATCGCACAGCTGGCGGTGGTACAGGTACCAGTGGTAACGCGGGTGGAGTGAGTGGGTGCGCGCAGGCACCAGTGACCATGTCACTCTGCCCTTCGTCCATGTGCTGGCCCCTGCTGCAGGTGCGTTGCTCAGCACCAGCCCGCTCGGGCCTTCACCCAGGCCGGCCGGCCGGCCGACCCTCCAGGGGCCCCAAGCAGGCAGGGATCAGGCAATGTGCCCCCAATTCCCCACACACCTTGAGCAGCGGCTTCTTGTCGGGCTGCAGCACCAGCAGCGTGTTCTCCAGCTTGATGTCGCGGGACATCACGCCTGCAGGCGCCAGGGACACAGGGGGAGGGCGAGGGCAGGTGGCGGGCCAGCGGGACAACCTTGCGCCACAGCTACTCAAATACCACCAGCTGTCACGCAAGAGCGGTGCCCTGCTGCGCTCGGTGCTCGTCCGCTCCTACAAGTCATAAAGTGCTCGCTCAAGCAGCAAAAAGAGTGGCACACAGCCACTTGCTGCCGAACCGCGCCTGTATGGCCAGCAGCAGCCGGCACTAATAGCTGCTGGCCGGCCCGCCGGCACATGAAGCCAGTCGACATAAGGCAGTAAGCATAGGCATAGGCCGTTGATGTAAGACAGTATGCATGGCCAGGGCGCAGGAGGCAGCGGCTGCGCACCCTTGCGGTGGCAGTAGTCCATGCCCAGCATGAGCTGCTGGAAGAACCAGCGCGCCTCGCTCTCGGGCAGGCCGCGCCGGGACACGACGTACTGCAGGGCGGGGCGAGGCAGGGCGGGTGGACAGATGGTGGGTGCAGGGCCAGCGGCATGGTTGGCGGCGTGTTGTCATGCAGACTGCGGCTGGAGGCCCTGCACGGAGCCCTGCACGGAGGCGGCCCAGATCCGCCTGCAGAGGCAAAGCCTGCCGTGCAGCACACTGAGGGGGCATCCAGCACGTCCCGCCACGTGGCAGAAGGGGTGAGGGGTGTCGCCGCACCTCCCGCAGCAACAACGGCGCGCCCCCCACCTGAAACGTGTCCCCCTTGGGAACAAACCCAATGACCAGTGCTGGGCAGCCCACGTGCACACCTCTGCACGCACATCCCCGCAGCAACACGGCACAGTTGTGGACGCCCGCCCGCCCTGGAACATGTCGCCGCTGGGCACAAACTCCACAACCAGGGCCACGAAGGGCTGGGCAGCCCGCCCTCCCCACCTCCCCATGCACCTGCTGCCCGCAACAAGAACAGCGGCCCATGTTCCCACCTGGAACATGTCGCCGTTGGGCACAAACTCCATCACCAGGGCCAGGAAGGGCTTGGCGGCAAACACTTCCTTGAGCTGGACCACATGTGGGTGCAGCAGGCGCTGGTGGTTCATGATCTCACGGTGCGCATGCTTCACGTCCTGCTCGGAGCTGCACGCAGGTGGGAGGGTCAGAGCAGGGGCGGTTGGTTGTGGTTGCGGGTTGGCAGTGGTGAGGTGGGTGCGGTGCCGAGCGCCGGAGACGGGAGGGCAGGAGGGGTGTGGCGGGGGTTGGGCGATGCCCGGGCGCAGCAGCCTTGGCGGCAGAGGCGGCCGGAGCAGCACCCACCAACTGCTCCAGCTCATAACCCACATCCGCATCCAGCACGGTCCAGGAAGAAGAGCAGCAGCGGCAGCAGCAGTGCGGTTGTGTGCCCGCAACACGCGGCGGCGGCGGCTTCCGCCTGTACCGCCCTAGAGCCCTCCCCCCCGGCACTGCGACACCCGCCCGGCTCACTCGACGCGTGTGAACTTGATCGCCACCTGCTCGTGCGTCTCCAGGTTCTCCGCAAGCACCACAAAGCCGAAGGAGCCCTTGTTGATGTCCTTTATCTTTCTGTAGCGGGGGTGCCCCGCCAGGGGGTCCGTAGTCTGCGTGGCCATTGCTGTGGACGGCACGAGGGAGGAGCGGGGAGGGCCGGACGCCGAAAGGGTGCCCCAACCAGCACTGCGCAGCTGCACACCCGATGGCTCGCAAGGGGGTGCTGGGAACGGGTGGCACCTACTTGCAAGCGTCTGTCCTGCACACATCACGATGCATCAGCAAAGCACGGAAAGCATCCTCCCGCAAGTTCTTGGCAGGAGCGCCCTCGTGTCGTCTCCACACCCTTAGAAAAGCGCATGCTTCAGACGTATAGACTACAGCAGGACTGCTAGGCTCTGAGCCCCATCTGCAGGTGCCAGCCTCTTCTCTCCCGGTTGCTGCTGGCTGCGGGCTGTTTGACGGCTGATCCCGTTGATTGACGGCCGGTACCGCCAGCTCAGGCAGCGTCTGCCCCTCCAGAGCCAGCCCACCGCCCGTCACCGCCCGCCCGCCGACGCTCCCGCCTGTGCAGCGTCCGCGTCTCTAGAAGCCTCCTGCGCCATCATCCACAGATCTGCAGCGCCGGCGGCATGAGCGGCAAGCAGCGCAACATACGCAAGCGGCGGGCGCTGGACGAGCAGGAGGAGCTGTCAGATGGTGAGCCGGCGGCAGCGGCAGCCAGCGGCGGGGAGGGCGCGGAGCCAGCAGCCCCCAAGCTGACGGCAGAAGACATCCGAGCGCTGCAGAAGCAGCGGCAGCGGCGCACGGTGAGCAGATTGGCGGCCGATGGGACTGCGGCATCGGGCAGGTGTCGGCAGCTGCGAATATGCCAGCTCGCTCGCTCTCCTTTGAGCTTGCTCCAGTGCATGCCTGCAATTGCTGAGCCGGCGGCGCATGTGGATGCTGCTTTGGCGTCAGGGGTTCCTCATGGCTTGGTAGAATCGCATGATGTCATGCATGTCATGTGCAGGTGTCAACCACCTGCACATCTTCTCCGGCTGCGCATTAAAGACGCCACCGCCCCGCTTGCTGTCGCGCTTCCTGCCTCTGCTGCTCCTGACCGCCCTCCCCCGCCTGCCCCTCCGGGCCCTCCCCCCCTGCAGGGCGTGGAGGCGGGCATGCTGATGGCGCCAGACACGCGGCACCACAAGAAGGGCAGCGGGCTCACAGTAGGAGGGCCCTCGGCGCAACAAGACGTGCTGCAGGTGCGGGGGGAAGGGGCAGGTGCAAGGGCGCCTGCTAGCTGGGCTGTTGCCATCGCACTGCCAGCTGCTGTGCATCTGATGCCCTTGCTGTCTCTGCCCGCCCTCGGGTGTGCGTCCTCGTAAGAGCCAGCCAGCCAGGACCTTCTCCGCCCCGCTGCCGTCCCACATGCTGCTGCCTGCTGCCCAGCAAGTGCTCTGCATGCTGCCTTACCCTTGCTGCCCGCAGGCCGCCTTCAAGCGCGAGCGGCGGCTGCACTCAGAGGAGGAGGACCCACACATGTGAGCGCACAGCATGCGCAGCATGTCACGTTACTTTGGCCTGCTTGCTGGCCTGCGCACTTGGCATCAGCGGGCTGGCGGTCACTCAAGCCGCCGGCCGGCCGGGCGTGTTGTGCCGCCTGCGGTTTCGGAACTGGCCACGTGGCAAGCAAGCTCCGCCATGCGGCAGCGGCGTCATTTGCTCTGCCCATCCACCTGTTTGTTGTACCGTCTCGGTCGCTGTCTGGCAGAGCAGCCTGTCTTCTCCCTACATGTACCTCCCCTGTACTGTCCTGTTCCTCACCCCATTCAGGGAAAGTGCGTTGCGGAGCAGCCGGTCACGGCCTGCGCTCGCCCTGTGTAACGCTGCGCTGCTTTCTTATGTCGCCCCCCATCCCGTTTAACCCCACCGCCCCCTCCCGCCCCCACCTCCCCCCGTGGTGCAGGAAGAAGTATGTGGAGGAGCAGCTGGCCAAGCGCATGGGGCGCAGCGTGGAGGAGGAGGAGGAGGCGGCGCGTGCCGCGGAAGAGGAGCGGGCGCGCCGCATGGCCGACCCCCTGCTCTCCGCGCTGCCCGAGGGCCTGCAGAAGCGGCAGCAGGACACGGAGCTGGGCAACTCCTGGGTGGCGGGCATCACAGAGGTCCCCCTCTCCCTGGAGCAGAAGCTGAAGAACATTGAGGACACGGAGGCAGCCAAAAAGAAGATGCTGCAGATGGGCGGGCGGTATGATGATGACGACGACGGCGGCGATGGGAGGGGCACCCGACGGGGGGCCTTCCCCGTGGCCTTTGGCAGGCAGGACCCCAAGCACCTCAAAGTCATTGCGGAGGCACAGTGAGTGGGAGGGAAGGGGAGGCAGGGAGGGGTGGGGGCTGGGATGAGCGGGGGTGCTTGGTGTGGAGTGGGGTACAACGGGGCCGGGTGGGTGCCAGGAGGCCAAGCGCCTCGAAAGTCGCTGCAGACGCGCAGCGTGTTGGAGAGAGGGGCGAGTGGAAAGGGGCGGGTTGATGGTGTTGAAGGGATGCCTGCTGAGGGGCTGGGATAAAAAAGGGGCTGGCTGCCTGCTGTGGCGCTGGCAGGGGCGGGATGGTCGCCTGGAGGTCGCTTGGCAGTGCTGGTCTGCTGCCTCTGGAGCCCACTTCCGCCTGCAAAGTGCCCGGCAAGGACTGCCGCCCTCTGCGCCCTCCCTGCCGCTGCTTCGCACCATCTCGTTGCTGGCAGACCCACCTAGCCTGCTCTGCCCCTGCCCCCTGCCCTTTCACCCCCGCAGTGCCAAGAAGGCGCGCATGCGGGAGCGGCAGGAGGAGAAGAAGAAGCAGAAGAAGGAGGAGTTTGCGGGGTGGTGAGGGAGAGCAGCGGGCACGGCTGCACGCGCGACGGCGGAGAGCAGCAGGCACAGCTGCACCAAGCTGAGACAGCGGCGGGCACAGCCACGGCCATGATGCCCCGTTGTTGCGTGACCACCCGGCACGGCTATGTGCTGCAGCGCTTGTATGCAACGTGAAGTTGCAGCTGGCAGTGGCCTGTCTTTGCTTGCCCTTCCCTGCTGGTTGTACCGTGATGTAATGCCCATTACATCTGCCTGGCCGGCTTCTGCATGGAAGATTCAAAGAAAGGTCTGCTGGAACAGCATGGTGGTACGAGGAGAACACAGCGTGCTGCATCGCTGGCTGGCTAACAGACTTCCAGTCCCTTTCAGCGCTGATGCTGTCCCGCTATCACAAACGATCTCGTGCGTGCAGCGCGTGCGCAGCTTGTGTCAGTGCAGCTTGCGGGGCTCATAGCGCGTGGGCTCTGCATCTGCTGCCTTCCTCATGGCGGCGGCATCCTTGTGCAGGGCAATGTTGACCGTGCCGTGCTTGATCACGTAGTCAGACACTGTGCCATCATGGGGAGAGGGCAGGGCAGCAAGGGGTGAGAACATGGTGCATAGCAGCAGCTGTGCCTTGCTAGGCCCCGTCACCTGACTCCTGGCAGGGCAGGGGCCTGTGGGAGGCAGGCAGCAGCATGGAGGCAGGTATTTAAGCACGAAGATGCAAGTACACTGCCACCCATGTCCCACACAGAGGGCAACCAAATCCCTCCAACACTGGCAGCAACCCCCTTGCACCCTCCATTCCGTAGCAGGCGCAGGCCTAGGCAGCGGGCACTCACCGCTGCCCAGCCCCAGCAGGTTCAGGATTGCCCTCTTGGGCAGGCCTAGCCCGCGGCTGCCGAGCACCAGCGTATCGCACCCGCACTCAGCCGAGTGCTTGTTGATTTGCCGACCTGCGGTAGCATTGGCATGAGGGCAGGCGCAGACGGGCAGGTGAAGCAAGAATGTATATGGTGGATTGCAAGGATAACCTGCCGCCCGCACCCAGCTAGGTAGGCACACTGCCCGGCACAGGCTGGAAGCACGCCTGGGGAACTGCAGGCAAACGGCTGCCTGCGCCCACGAGGCGGTGCCCGCAGAGCAGCGCACCAATGTCCTGTGCAGTGCCCAGCTCCGACACCAGAGGCTGGACTGCCACGTCGGCCGCCCTGACCTGCAGGCTTCGCTTGCAGCACGTCACTGCCCGTCAGGCATTCAATGTGCGCTTGCTGAGGGGGGATGCAGGCAGTGCTGTCTCGGGCGCATGACCCCACGATGCAGCTCCCAGGCTGAGGCTGCATGTCTGTACACATGTCGTGCATCTGACTGTGCTCACCCTGGGCAGCCTATGGTTCGTCCGAGGTTGGTTCCCTTGCAGCGCATGTGAACAGCTGTGGCAGCTAGAGTAGACCATGCATCATGCATGGGCAGGCAGGCCCTGGGCAGCGGCTCACTCACTCACCCCCTCTGACACCAGCTGCGCCTTGCAGCTCTCCAGGAAGCTCTGGCTCCTCTGCAGCTCGCCTTGGTCGGTCTTAGCCTGGCAGGTGGCGAGCGGGGGCGGGAAAGGGTGGGGAGGGCGACCTTGGAGAGGGGGACGGGCAGGGCGGGAGTGGGTGCAGGTGAAGAGGGGGCAGGAGAGGGCGGGAGAGGGTGCAGAGAGGGCTTTGCTGAGGTAAGGACTTGCGGGGGCGGTGCGAGAATGGAGGGTGCACAGCTGCTGCTGTGCACTGAGCATGAACCAGGCAACGCAACCCTCCAGGCACCACCCTGCCCGCCACCTCCAGTTACAGCCGCAGCCCAGCTTTTGCACAAGAAAACGACATTTTTGTTCTAATCAGTTAATCACCGGGTGCGTCACGATAGTGGGTGGTCCCTGGAAGAGCTCTGAGCCCGCGGCGGGCGGCACGACAGTGAAGAGCATGACTCGGTCGCCCTTGTTCAGCAGGGAGCGCGCGGCCCAGCGCAGGGCGGCCTGGCTGGCCTGGCTCTGGTCGACGGCGATGCACACGCGCCGCTGCTGCATGCCGTCCATGGGCGGGCGTGGGGGTGGAGGGAGAGGGCTGGCGGCTGGAGCTCTGGAACTGCGGCTGGGGGCAGCCTTCTGCCTAGCGCTAGGCTAGCACACAGTGTTGTTAAGCGGCTGGACCGCTTAGGTTTGGGAGAGCGTCGGAGGCTGGGCCCGCTGCGTGTAGAACTGGGACAGTGGAGCAGGGGTGTGGCTGGAGCGAAGCAGCCTTGGACGAGTGCACAGGGCGGGTTTCCGAGGGAACAAGGTGCACAGCACCCACAGCAGCCGCCGTTATCAGCTGCCACCCAGCTCCTTTCCAGTTACCAAAGGACTCTTCTGCCTCATGTGCGGTGGCACGTCCCTCCAGGCTTGCGCCCCAACAGGTCAGAGGGATCTTGGAGTTGGGACATGCTACAAGTGGGTATGCAGGACGCCGAGCATGCTGCTGGAACGGGCTTCCTGTTCTCTTCTGCAGACTGACCCCTCTGTGCGCTGCTGCGGTGCGTTACACAGGAATGGCTGGCCAGGGTGGGTGGGTGCGTGATGAATCGAGTCAGGAAGCAGAGGCAAGCGGCAGGCCGGGGGATGCGTAGAAGCGAGCGGTGCAGCGGCGTGAGCTGAGCAGCTTGGGTGGTGCAGGGCAGGGGCGGCATGCAAGCGAGACGGAAGCAGCCGAGCAGGCGGCTTATAAAGAGCGCCAGGCGCGGCTTAAAAGAGCGCCAGGGCGCGCCGTGCCCTCCTCCGAGTTTCACTACATGCTCCGCGTCACCCCAGCGACAGTTATGTGGCGATCTGCGAGGCTCCTTTCCGGCAGTCAGGCATGATTCTTCACTCCTGCAGCATCTGCTCGCTGTCCACATTCTCCCCGTCGTCCACCTGCGGCTTGCTGCTCTGCCCGGGCCCCATGCGGTCCCGCTTCTTCAGCCCGCTCACAATATCGTCGATGCGCAGTAGCAGGGTGGCCGCCTCGATCGATGTCTTGATTGTCTGCACCTTGACCTGCAGAGGAGGAAGTGGGTGCAGAAGAAGAGACGGCGAGGGACTATGGTGAGGCCTGGCAGGAGGGATGGGGGTAGGGGAGACGAGTCAGCTGGCAATGCGTCGCCCAGCGCGCTGCTGTGCTGCGGACGTCAGCCCGCTGTCATCCAATGTCCGCGCCAGCACACCAGCAGCACAGCCGCCGCCTGCTACCACCATATCCACCGGCAGAGCGGCCTGCCCTGCCTGCGCATCCTGCACAATACACCTCCCACACCCCCAGTAGTGCAGCCTGCCCCCCACCCCACCCCACCGCAACCCACCCCTACCTGGTACGCCTCCCACACCCCCAGCTCCTTCATGTCCACAATCTGCCCGCTGTTGCCTGCAGCAGCAGCAGCAGCAGCAGGTCAGGGCAACTGTGGGCCGGGGAAGCGTCATCAAGGGCCGAGAAAAGCATGAGCAGCGGCGGGGCTCTTCACAGTGCAGAACCTGCAGTTGCTCACTCACTCCTCGCCTGCCATGGACGCCGCCTGCCCGCCCCGTGCCTCGAGTCCCCTTGCTGCCACTCCCCGCCCCTCACGCACCGTCGATGCCGAAGGTGCAGCCCGGCTCCTCGGCATGCTTGGCCCGCAGCTTGGTGAGCGTGCGGATCACGTTGGCGCCGCAGTTCTGGGCCAGGGTGCGGGGGATGACCTCCAGAGCCTGCCCCACGCCCCGGTACGGGCCCTGCACGGCGGGAAGAGGGGAAGAGGAGGTTGTGGGGCTTGGGTTTGAGTACGGGAGTACGGTGGTGGGACTGAGGGTGAGAGCGGGAGGGAGGCCTCCAGCGCCTGCCTAAGCACATGTACCCAGCAGCACTGCCAGCCGAGCGAACAGCCACGGAGGGGCACTGCTCCACCCATCGCCAGACACCACCAGCTTCGTCCCAGCCCGGCCCCACCTGCTCCACCCCCTCCACTGCGCCGCTGTTTGCCCGCTCTGAGAGGCCGCGAGACACCGCCATCTCAACCGCGCCGCCGCCGGGCACAAGCCGCGGGTCTGCACCGGGGGAGGCAGTGGAAGTGTGTGCACACAAGGTTGCGGGATGGGCAGGGGTGGCAGCACGCAAGCAAGCAAAGCAAGCGTGCAGGTGGGGAACCACACCATCAAACCTGGTCCCTGCCCGCGCTGCTCATCTGCACACAAGTTTGCACCCCCACCCCCACGGCAGCATGCGGGTTGCGCTCCCCCCGACCAGACGAAGGTTTGTTAACGGCCCAAAGGCGTGGGGCTGAGGAAGCCGACAGGACATCAAGCCAAAGGCACCAGTCGGCTACCATTCCACCTTGACCAGCCCAGCCACCCTGCCCACACCCCCAGCTGTTGCTCGACACTACACCAGAACCAAAGCAGCGCGCACCTATGCACACGTTGCGCGCCACCCCCATGGCGTCGTGCAGGTTGCGCTCCACCTCGTTCAGCACGTCCTTGCTGGCGCCACGTAGGACCACGCTGCAGGCCTTGGGGTCCTGTGGGGGCGGAGCAGGGGGGGCGGGGGAAGGCGGGTGCATAGGTGAGTGAATCTCGACCAGGTTAAAACTATCCGCAGTCTTAAGAGGCCAGGCCAGCAGGAAGATGGGTGCATGGCTGGGGTTCGCAGCAGATGGGCAGGGGGCAAGCTGGGAGGGACGCATGCACGCCCAGCTAGGTAATGCCCTGGTGCGCATCTTGTGTTCACCCGTTGCGACCTCACCACGGCGCACCCCACCCGCCCCTGCAGCTCTCCCCTCTTCAGCACCCGGTGCCCCGCCCCGCCCACCCCTCTGAACACTGATGCAGTCTCTCACCTTGCAGTCCACGATGAATGTGTAGAACTCGTCTCCAATCTTGCGCACCTCAAACAGCCCCGCACCCGTGCCGATGTCGCTCTCGCGGATCTCATCTGCAGCAGTGGGGGGCAGGTGTGGAAGACGGAAGGGGGCCGCGGTGCTGGGCAGATGTGCAGCCAGCTGGTGGGGGGCAGGCGTGTGCAGCCAGCTGATGTGGGCAGGCCAAAGCCGGCAGACGAGCGCTTGATGATATGAAGGTTAACAGAAAACAGCGGCGGCGACAACAGGTTCGGCAACATACACCTACGAACGGAATCACTCGCCCCCCTGGCTCCATACAGTGTTGCCCCCAAACTGCGCCTTCCCACCCCACGCGCCTGGTCGGCTGACGATGGTGGCGCCGCACGCCCGCGCCACGCGGTTGTTGTCGGTCTTGCGCAGCCGCCGGATGGCAGCAATGCCCGACTTCATGAGGTAGTGGGCAGCCAGGTCGCTCAGCCCCTTCTCTGCAGGTGGGCAGGGAGGCAGGGAGCGCAGGCGGCAGGTCAGAGTGAGGAGCAGGAGCAACCTGCCAGACCCTCATCAGATGGATGAGCAAGCCGCCAGGCAGCCCAGGCCCTTGTCGGCAGTGTTGGGGATCCATGGGAGGCCGCAGGAGTGGAGGGGTGCCAGGGGGAAGGCCAGCGGCACGCTTCTTGCTGTGTCTCCTCCTGCTGCTGCCGCCGCCAGGGACATCGCTCTCCTCTTCAAACCCACCCCACTCCCAGCGCCCCCTCTCGAACCAGGGCCCCACCCACTACCCACCCGTGATGACCAGGTCCGGCTTGAAGGACGCAATCTGCTCGCACGTCTTCTGGATCCACTCCTCCTCCATCTTGAGCAGCACAGCCCTGTGGGGTGCGATGGGGTGAGGTGGGGTGGGGTGGGGTGGGGTAAGGTACAAGGGGCAAGCAGGCGATGAAGGGGGAAATCGGCTGAGTGGAGCGCTGTGGGGTGGCGACTGCTATGCAGCCATTGCTAGCAGATGGCCAACATCTCCGGCAACGCCTCCATGCGTGCAAACCACTCCCTGCTGACGTGTGCCATCTGCTCCCTGTTTGACAGTGAAACCACATCACCTCCACACCAGGCCTCCCCTCAACTGCACCCACCCCACGCCACTGCCTCCTCTGCCAACAACACCTCCCCCTGTGTGGTGTCCCCCGCCCGCCCCTCACCAGTCCTCCTCCTTCATGAGCTCCACATTGGTCTGGTTCTCCCCCTTCTTGTACTCCAGCGGGCAGTCCAGCAGCAGGATGCGCGGGTTGGCAATCTTCCTGCACAGGCACGGGCAACACAGGCCAGGCAGGCAGGACAGGGTGGGATGGGGGGCCGCGGGCAAGCAGGCAGGCCAGGCAGGCAGGACAGGGTGGGATGGGGGCCACCGGGGCAGCGGGGCACGATGGCGGCACAGACGCCGGCGCCACCCCTCTGCCACCCAGCCCTGGCGTTCCGCCTCTGCCTCAGCATTGCCTGCGCATGACACCAACACGCGTGCCTTGAAAGGTTCCTCAGCGCATCCCTCCCTCCCTACCAGTGCATGCACTCAGGCACCACCAGCCAATTGCCCTTCCCAACAGCACACACACACCCTGCAGCCACCCCGTACCTGCGCAAGTGGGCCGGCGCCACCGCGTTCCTGTGCCCCCACCACACCACCAATCCTGCACTCACACCGACCCGCACCTGCGCATGCGTGCGGGCACCACCACGTCCTTCTCAAACATCACGCCCTTCAGCACACGGCTGTCCTCGATGGCGCCACCCGGGATCTTCTCCACCTTGGCGTACTTCCTGCGATGTACAGGGCAGGGGTGTAAGAAGCGGTACAAGAGGGGAGGGCGGGTCAGGAGGCAGGATGAGGCGCAAGTGAAGTGCAAAGGTAAAGGGAGATGTAAAGGCGTCACAAACGGCAGACAGAGTGGGCACGGGGCAGGCGGGTTGAGAGGCAGGAGCGAAGGTGAGCGGGCACAAGGTGTGCCTAGTGCCCTCCATGGCCAGTGAGCTTGTGCATAGACACCAGGGCTGACGTGTTACGGCAGCAAGGCGCAGCACAGATTGAGGCATCCCTAGCCAGGCTAGGGGCTAGGCTAGGCTAGGCTAGGCTTGCGCCCCTCAAGCCAGCTCACTTGATGTCGATCTCCCGCCGCCCCTCGCCGTGATCCACCGTGATGATCTGCACCGCATCCAGGGCCAGCTCCTGCGGCACAGCACAGCACAGCACACACAGCAGGGAGGTGCAGAGGATCAGCAGGTGGTGCGAGCACACGCCTGCACGCATGCGCCGCTTCCATTTCCATCCCCTTCTGCAACGCCCATGCCAGCCCCCATGGCCTCAGCGCGACGAGCGAGCCAAAAGCGCATGGTGGCATCTGTCCTTTCCATCCCTTCCCAACTGTCAGCCCCCATGGCCCATCCCCCCCGCATGCCCTCACCGCGATGAGCGAGCCAAAGCGCATGGTGAACTTGGTCCCGATGCAGCTGTTGACGATGTTCAGCATCTGCTTGCGGTCGTTGGTGTCAATGGGGAAGGAGATCTCATCCACCACCTTGATCGCATCCTCCAGGGCACGCACATACCCCCTGCACTCCACAAGATGCAGAAGGGGACGATCAACACCCTAGAACAAGGAGGGATGTCCACAAACGACAGGGGAAGGAACTGCCGTCCCCCGCTTTGAACGCATCCTCCAGAGCGCGCACATGGCCCCTGTTGTTGTCAGAACGATGCAGTGCACAGGCGTGGGGCGAGGTCAGCGGCGGGCGGCAAGCGCACGCAGCAGCGCACCCCGCGCCCGCCCAGCCCGCCCCCTGCTCTCTCCGCACGCCCGGTTTGGCTCAACAGTGCGTGCCCCATACAGCTGCCGCCGCCGCCGCCGCTGCTGCTGCAGGTGTGCAGGGCTGCCTCACCGGATGATGGTTGTTGGGTGCAGGTTGCGCTCCAGGAAGGGCTCCGCCGCTGCCAGCATCTCGCCCGCCAGGATGATCACAGAGGTGGTGCCGTCGCCCACCTGGTGGGGGGGTGGGGGTGAGGGGCAGGCGAGGGGAGGGTTTGGTGGAGGAATGGTGCAGTGCAGGCCTGACGGGCACGGCAGGCACGACACGTAACAAACTCGCACGCTTGAGCTCACCTGTCCACCAACCACCTGCAATGGCGCCCCCGCCAACCGCCCAGCCGCCCCCTACAACCGCCCAGCCGCCCCCCAACCACCAGGCCCCCCGTACCCCCACTGCCAGCATGCATGCATCCATCTGCACACCCGCACACCTACAAACACACATCACCCTCCAGGCACCCACCGCTTTCCGACAGCAGCAGCACCCACCTCCTCATCCTGCGTGCGGCTCAGCTCAATGATGCTCTTGGCTGCGGGGTGCGACACATCAATCTCTCGCAGGATGGCATTGCCGTCGTTTGTGAGCACAATGCCGCCGTTTGCGTCCAGGAGCATCTTCAGCATGGCACGCGGGCCCAGCGTGGTGCGCACAATGTCGGCCACCGCCTGAGGAGTGGGAGGAAGAATGCAGGGCGGCAGGTGGGCGGGGCGGGGGGCAGGCGGGTGTGGCAGGTGGGCAGCGAGCAGCGCCCACACGGCAGTTGGTGCATGGCATAGAAGCAGGGCGTGGCATCACTCAGCATCCTGCCCAACCCATCAAGTGTCCCTTGCGTCCGGCGCCCGATTGCGTGAAAGCTTCAAGGCAAGCGCTTGCCGCCACCGGTGCCGCCAGTTGCCGCCGCCCAGCGTTTGACCAGTGCAGGCGGCGGCGGCAGCACCGGCCAGCCCGGGCCTGCAGCCCGCCGCACCTTGCCGGCCATGATGTTGCCATGCTGCGCCTTCTTGCCACTGTCCCGCTTGGTGTTGGCCTGCAACACCGTCACTGGCGCTTGCATCATCCTGGCTAACTGCCTGGCCTTCCTGGCCGCCTACTGCACTGAGTAACAGTCCCTCGGGGTCGATGCCGCTCCAATTGGCTGCGCAGAAAAGCGGGAGCCGAAGCGGACGGCTGGGCAATTTGATCAGCGCAGGATCGTGAGAGCCGCTATGCTGCAGTGCTCGATGGGTGCTCGAATGTCGGATGCAATGCAGTAATGGCGCTGCTGTCGCAGTCGGCGGGCGTGCATGGAGTCGGCCTGCGTTGCGTGCGGAGAGGTCCATCGGATGGAGTGCCTCCATTCACGCCCATTCGCGCACTGCAGCACTCCCGACAACCGTGCACGTGCTTGTGACAGCCCCAGGTTGGCTCTGTGCGCTGCCCCCAACGCCACCCACTCTCCTCGCCACACACGCAACAATATGCTGGCCGCCGTCAACCCCCAGGCGATGGCATTTACCGGACAGCACCGCTCGCTGCTGGCGAGGCGCAGCGTGGCGCCCGTGAGGAGGGCACTGGCGGCGCCGCGGTGTGCCGCCAGCGGCACCGGCGGCAGTGCCCAGGTGTGTGGAGGCCACGGGTCTGCACGGGTCTCTAAGTTGCAACCTCCTGCGCGCCAATGTGTGTAGATGCATGCGCGGATCTCACACCTTCTAGTGCCTGCCCACCCATTGCTCCCTGCAGGACGCGTCCGCCCTGGCACTGCCAGCCCGCCTAGCGCGCTCCGCCGCCGCAGCCGCCGCCGCTGCGCTGCTGCTGGTGGGGCCTATGGCTGTGCCGCCGCCTGCAGCCGCCGAGCTATCCACCGTCACAGCGCAGCAAGCCACTGAGATGGCCAAGCCTCTGAAGAAGCAGAAAGTGAACAAGAACCGCATCTGGGGGCTCTTCGTGCTGGGCGCGACTGCCCTGTTTGGCAGCACTGGTGAGCAGCATAGCGCAACCAGGCGTGGGTGCTATGTGGTACTTTGGCTGGGTAATGGGTATGTGCGTTGAATGGTTGCAGGGGCTGACTGTTGCTATGGTGTACTGGGCTGTGCTGTGTCGTGCTTGCATTCCAGTCAGCTGCGTCCGCCCAGCGTTGCCCGACACCCTCAGTGACGTGTGCGTATGTTGGAGCAGGACACTGGCTGGTGCGGAGCAGCAGCAGGCTCTGTCACTGGCTTCTGATCCCGACAGGGCTCAACAGGAGCCTGCCTGCCTGCCTGCCAGGATTCTAGCAAGTAGCGTGCCACCACCCTGCACCGCGCGTCTCCGTACATCACGCCCCCTCTGACCCCGCCCTGCCGCTCTGCCCCGTGGCTCCCTCCCCTGCCCGCAGTGGTGCTCGAGAACAACGCGGCCTGGTTCCCCGCCATCAGCCGTGCCAACAGGGCGATGAAGCAGGCCCGCGAGCAGGCGGAGAGGCGAGAGTGGGAGGTGGCAGAGGAGCAGGCGCAGTTTGAGGAGCGGCTGGCGGCGGTGCAGCAGGAGCGCGCGGCAGATGCTGCGCTCGACGCAGCCGTGCTGGAGGGGATGCTGGAGGCACGCAAGCGCAGCGGCAGCCTAGCGGCGGCCCCCGAGGCACCTGCTGCGGCGGCCCCCGAGGCACCTGCTGCAGCCCCCGAGGCTCCTGCGGCGGCCGCCGCCGAGGCACCTGCTGCAGCTCCCGAAGCACCTGCGGCGGCGACTCCCGAGGCTCCTGCGGCGGCCGCCGCCGCCGCCGCTGCAGCAGCTGCAGTGGTTGCGGATGCTGCCGCGGCAGTAGAGGCGCAGGTGGCAGCCCAGCCGGCGGCGCCCGCCGCTGCTGAGCCAAGCGGCAGCGGCGCAAACGGAAGCAGCGGCGCCAACAGCAGCGGCGGAACCCCTGCAGGGGAGGAGGTGGAAGTGCGCAAGCCGCTGTTTGAGATCAGCGCTGCCCAGATTGAGGCCAGCAGTGTGGACCGCCTGCAGCAGCTGCAGCAGGAGGTCGAGCGGCGCAAGGCGGCGGCGGCGGGCGCGCAGCCGGACCAGTGATTCAGCTCAAATTGCATTAGCTGAGTGCACCTTTTGCTTTCCCCCACCACTTGCTTTCCCCCACCTCTCCGGCTCGTTTCATTATGTACATACAGTTTGACTTTTGGCGCAAGGGGGTGCCAAGATTTGGTGAATCGGTAATGCAACGCAAGGTGCCGCATGGGATGCGAAGAAAGTCCCAAGTCCAGGCTTATGAGGCCGCTGTAGCTCTCCCCAAGCGTAAATTGAGTTCCCATCGACCGCATCGCTGCCTTCATCGGAGGACGGTCGCAGCCATGAGCCTCGTCGCCCGCCGTGCGGCGGAGGCGGTGGCTCTAGCAGAGAAGTACGCCGGTCGCTTCGGCTCGTTGGTTGGCCTGATCGACATCGCGCAGACCAAGTATGAGCGGGAGCTGCTCGCCTTCCTGGCCAAGTGAGTGGGTTTTAGCGATGGCGGCCCGGGGGACTCCTGCTCCTGCTCCTGCTCCTGCTCCTTGCTCCTGCTTGGCTGACCGCCCCTCTGCCTGCCACCACACTGCCCGCCGCCCCTGAGCAGCACTGCTTGCCACTGCTCGAGTGGCGCGCGCGTCAATTACTGCGCCCTCTTTTCCGGCCTGCAGCAACGCCATGGGCAAGTCGATGCTCATCAACCACCTCATCATGACTCTTATGGAGAAGGACGCAGCGGGGACGTACACACTGTCTGCTTCCGCCGCTGCCGGCGCCGGCGCGGGCGATGTGCCCGACTCGGCGCTGGTTGCAGCGCTGCGTGAAGAGGGCACCGCCTTTACTGTGCGCCTCAACCCCGACGCCAGCCAGCACACCGACCACATGGAGCTGGCGGCAGCAGCCCTGGATGGCTACTATGCCGGCAACAAGGACAACGTTGATGAAGACCCGCTGCTGCTTCCCGTCGGCAACCCAGTCGGCACCACCACACAGGTGTGTTTTTCGATGAGCTGGAAGCACCGTGCACGCTGCCTGCCATATGCACAAGCCCGCGGAGGTACCGTCCTCATCTTCCTCAACAGTGTGCACGTGGAATGGCATGGACGGGCGTTGCCCAGGGCTGGGCAGCCATGGCTCAGGCAGCAACGCAACGCTGCGCCTGGTGCTCTCTGCCCGCGCGCCCACTCTGCGCCACTGACCTCACTGCCGCCCCCTGCCACCTTGACTTGCAGCTCCAGATGTGCATCTGTCACGACGAGTTGGTGTGCTGCATCATCTGGCCCCGCAGCGGCGCCGTCCTGGGGGAAATGGCGGCAGAGATACTGGCGGTGAGGCGGGCGCACACCGAAGTTGCTGCGCATCTGGCCGGGGTTGGGTGGGGCAGGCACGCTCGCGCCCTTGCTGCGCCGGAGGGCGACCCAAGCTGTGCGTGATAAGCAGGGGCAGTGGGCGGCTGCCTGCGCACAACAGTGCAGTCGAGGAGAGGGTTGACTGGTGGGCGGGAAGGAGCTCACCGGCTGGCGCTGCCAGCCAGTGGCCAGGTGTGCAGCGCCATGTGCCCAGCGTGCTGCCACATTCCATTGCCCGCTGCAGAGCATTGCAGCACAGCTGCACGGCGAGGGGGAGGAGCGCAAACTGCGTAACGACGACGAGTTTGTGCGGCAGTGCGGTGAGTGAGTGGCTGCCTGCACATCCTGCCGAGCAGCGGGTGCTGCCCTGGCAACTCAGGCCTCCGGGCCAGCAGTGTACAGCAGTGCATGGGAATTGGCTGGCGCGCTGGTGCGGGTATCGTGCTGGCCTCGCTGTGCCATTGCGCCCCCACCTTCGCACCTCACAACCCACCTGGCCTGCTGCCTTTGCACCCCCACCTTGCACTTCACAGCCCACCTGGTCTGCTGCCTTTGCGCCCCCCGCCTGCACCTTACAACCCACCCGGCCAGCCCGCTGCCCCCTTGCAGACCTGCTGGAGCAGCTGACGGGGCACAGCCTGATTCAGCGCAACAACGAAGGGGAGAGCCTGGAGGCGGTTGCGGCGGAGCTGGAGGCTGAGCAGGAGGCACGCAAGGCGCGCGGCTTCACCCTGGTCAGCAACGAGCTGGCGGAGATGGCCAACATGCTGCAACCCACGGTCTTCTTGGGTGGGTGATGCGTGGGTGTGCGGCGCGGGCTTGTGTGCGGCACGCTGGATGCTTAGCTGGCTGTGGGGCTAGCTTGTGTGTAGCTGTGTGGCTGGCTGAACTTCTGACTGGCTGGGAGGTGAGCGGCTGATGCATTTGACGCTGCAAGCAATCACACGTGCACCCTGCTGCCACCGCCTCTCAGGGCAACAACGTCGACGCATGCCTCACCTTCCCTGCCTGCAGGCACGCGTGAGAACCTGAGCAGCGACATGCAGTTTGTGGCCAGCAAGATTGCCAACCCGATGGAGAGCCTGCTGGACGCCTGTGGTGTGCCAGAGAACCGGCGCCACATCCCCAAGCACGACCTGGTCGAGCCCTCGATGCAGGGCATGCTCATCCAGCGGGTGGACATCTCGGTGAGGGAGCGAGGGAGGGGGAGGGACCGATTGGGAGAGTGAGCGAGTGAGCGAGTGAGCAAAGCCCACGCTTGATGTTCGGCCTTGGCCACAAACGCACGCAAGCTCCGTTCCATTTTTCCCTGTGTGGGTGCAGGGGCGAGGGCTGGGCAGGGGCAGCTGCATGGGCGCCTCTGTAGCTGGTGCGGTGTCTGCAATGTGCCTGTGCTGTTAGACTCAACACGTGTCATGAAGCAAGGCTTTCGTCTGCCGGGCATCAAGCACTTCCTTGCATGCATTGTGGATTGAAGAAGTATGCCCTCCACGCGTACCGCTTCGTGCAGGTGCCGTGCCCCGCTCTGGGCCCGCTGGTACTGGTGGACATCCCAGGACTGAATGACCAGCAGGCATTTGCATACTACAACACCATGAAGGTGGGGAGAAGGATGGGCGGGTGGGGCAAGGGTTTGCTTGTGGGATGAGTGGAATCAGGCACACACACATACAATGTGTGTGTTATAAGGCATGACATGCTGAGCAGCAGAAACCGGTGCCTGTTCCCTATGCCTGTTCCTTGTAACTGTTCCTTTCCTTTCCAAGCGTCCCTGTAGCTTTGCCCTGCCTGTCTTTCTGCTGCAGGTGCTGGAGCGGACGCAGCACGTGCTGGGCGTCGTGAAGAAAAACTTGGGAGGGGAGGACGAGCTGCTGCGCTGCCTGACCAAGCTGTCGAGCTGGCTGCCGAAACAGGTGCCACCAGCAGCGCGCCTAACGCCGCCTGCTGCTAGCTGCCCCACGTGCGCACGGCTGCACACCCGGCTGCACTCGACAGCGCCCAATGCTGTTGTCTAACTTGCATTGCGCGGCCTTGCACTGCAGATGGCCAACCCTGGCAGCAGCGGACAGCTGATTGTGCTGCAGCACCCGGAGCTGGCGCGGTTCCCCCTGAAGCAGCTGTGGAGCGAGGCGATGAAGAGCGCTGCCAAGACGAACAGGCGAGACTCGGAGTTCGCGCTGTCGCGGCGCATGCAGCAAGGCGTCGGCCAGGTGAGCGTGACGTGGAGGCGCCACCTGGCAGAGGGAACGAGGGGCGGGCAGGGTAGTTCCACCCGGACCGGCGGCAGCACCCCACGGTGTCAAGGGCCTGGCCAGCATGTTGCCTCACGTCTGGCCTGCTCGCATGGCTAGCCAGCACTGCTGCCTGTGCTGCGCTGTGCTGCGCTGCCTCTCACGGGTGGCCACTCCCCTGCCCAGCCCTGCACCGCCCGTCTGCTACCAACCCACCCCCATGGCTCCTGCCCCTCCTCGCCCGTTGCGTTCAGATGGCCCTGTCCTCGCTTTCCACGACTGAGCGCAACCTGCGGGTGCAAGAGTTCATTGACAAGCGGGCGCACTTCATCACCGCCACCCCGGCCACCTTCTTCTCGCTGGAGCAGGCGTCCTCTCCAGATGTGTACCGCACACTTGGGAAGCAGGTGCGGAGATGCAGTCAGTCATGCATGCTCCGCGCTGCTGCTGTACGCACATGGCAGTACAGCTTGTCTGGCTGGACCTGTACATGCATGCCAGGATTTGCTTCTCACCGCGCTGCTGGAATCCACTGCAACTTGCCTGCTCAAGAGCTAGGGAGACATCACCCACATGTTGGCCCCACCACAGCTTGGGACGAATGCCTGCCGAGCACATGCCCTGCTGCAAGCATGTCCCCATCTGCCCTACTGCAGGTGAAGGGCCTGGCGGGGGATTGGCCCGATTCCACCCAGGTGCATGAGAAGCTCAAGGTGCTCACAAACATGCGGGACCTGACGGGTGAGCGATAGATGGGGCCACGCGCTAGCGATAGATGGAGCCACAGTGCACAGGCCGGCGGGGGGGGTGGCGTGCATGCGGCTTGCCTGGGTCGATTGGTGCCTGAAAGGCATGCGGGCCCACCTTCTTTTTAAAGGGTGCAGCGCGGTGGGCCGGTGCTACCACATCATCGTGTGTAGTGCGTTCAAGGTGACGGAGGGGTCTTTCATTAGAGGAGTGACCCGGGGTCCCACCAGGTATCGACCGAATCCTTTCCAGGCTCCCGTCTGATGGGCTGGGGTCCCACCACGGAAACTCAGCTGTGCCGTCAACACCCCCTCTGAGTGTGCAGAGCAGCTGGGTCGGCTGTACGCCTCTCAGCAGCTGCAGAAGCTGCGGGAGCTCAAGGCGGAGACTGGGCGCCAGATTCAGGCACTGGGGTGCGTGGCAGGCTGGTGGGCAAGGGTGGTGGTGGTGGCAAATGGAGGCCGCCTGCCAGGCAGGCTGGTACCTGGTCGGCACGCTGGTTGTGAGTCTATTAGACAGGCTGGGATGCTAATTGGCAAGCTGGTGGTCTCGTGGGCGGCCAGGCAACAGCCTGAGTGCCCACACAACATGGACAGCCTGGCGGCCAGGAGACGGTGCAGCCTGTTGACGCATCTCACCAACATGTGCGCCCACTGCTGTTGCTGCTTGTGATGCAGCAGTGATGCGGGCGGCAATGGGATGGCAGCGGAACTGGTCGACCAGCTGAGCTTGCAGCTGGAGCGCAAGCTCTGCCAGCCTGCCAACATTGACAACTACCTGCAGGCGGTGCAGCAGCACCAGGGAGAGGGCCGCAGGGGTGAGTTGGGCGAGGCGCCGAGGGAGGCAGCAGTGCCGAATGCCACGCATGTTGTGTGCACTGGCCAGCCATAGCGCTCGGCACCTCAGGCTGGGCGAGGCGTACACTGCCTGCCTGCCTGCCTGCCTCATGTGCCTGCCTGCCTGCCTCATGTGCCTGACGGGCTCTCGCTGGCCTGCAGGCAGCTGCCCATCCCGTGTTGCCCCCTGCCTCCCTGTATGTGCAGACCAGCAGGCGGCGGCCACGGTCCAGGGGGTGGCAGACCTGCTGCTGGCGGACCTGCAGGAGTGGCAGGGGCTGCTGCTGGCAGAGTACAGGGATGAGAGGCTGACAGACGGTGCGCCTGCGTTGCATGCATGGCCGGCCTGCGGTTTGCTGGGCCTGTGGTTATCTCAAGCTGCAGCAGTGCCTGGGGGGAGGGTGTTGGCATGCATGGTTATTGCCAGGGTCGATTGGTGCTAGCTACTTGGGCCCACCATCTTTGCAAACGGTGCATTGCGGTGCATTGGCCAAATGCTACCACAGCGTCCCGGCAATCCACTGCCCGCCTGCTGATGATGTATTGCCCGCCTGCACGGCGTGCAGTGCGTATCACAACGATGGCCGCCGAAACCATTGCCACTCTGAGGGCCAGCGACCCCGAGCTCAACATGGGCCACCTGCGCCGGCTGTGCAAGAACAAGAACATGACGGTGAGTGCTGCCAGCAGTTGCCATGCATTACGTGCGGGGTGACCGCTCGTCTCCCACAGCACTACCTACTCGCAGGACGGTGGGTGGGGTGCGCCAGCAGGCGAGTACTGCTAGTAGTGCCGCCCACCACATGCTCGCTGGTTGTCCAGCTCACTCAGCTGTGCAGCGGCAGGCAGACACCTGCGCCTGCCGCTGTGCCGCTTCCTCACGTTCCTGGGCGCGTGCTGCCTCCCTAAACTCTTGCAGGTCAAGTGGGTGCCAGATGTGGTGAATGACATCATCGCTGCCCTGGGGGTCTCCAACACCCGCGTGCTGCAAGAGCAGGGGGAGCAGATGCTGCGCCCGCACCGTGTGGCGGCGCAGCGCCTGGCGGGCATCATCCACCGGACTCTGGGTGAGCCAGCTGCGGCCTCTGTGTGTTGCCACCGGGGACCCCGCGGCAACTGGCCCGTCAGCAGAGCTCGCGCCAGCCCTATCCCAATGCCCTGCATGTGCCTCTATCCATCCCGCGCACTGAGTGCCTCAGCACAGCAACTGGCCTCATCCTGAATGCTGCCCGCAGGCATCTTTGCCCCCGACCCCGACCTGGCCGACTTCCTGCGCTCCGACCACCTGTGGGGCCCCCAGCTGGTGGCACGCGTCGAGGAGGAGCTGCTGAGGTGGGGGCCTGCCTGCCTGCCAGGATGCCGCCCGTGGTGGTGCCCTCTGTGCATGCCTTGCTGCGGTTCGCCGGTCCCTGCGCCTCCAAAACAGCGCTCATTTCAATTCCAATCGAACCTTTTGGTTGACTTCTGCGGATGTGCAGCCACAGCAGGTACGAGCTACTCGTCAGGCGCTCTGCTTAGCATCGGTTACTTTTCAAATCCACGCGTGCTGTGCGCGCTGTGCCTGCAGGCCGGCGCAGTACAACCTGGCGGGGGAGGACCCCAAGGCCCTGGAGGAAGGCGTCACCCACCTCCTGCGCACCCTGCTCAAGTAGGCAGGGGGAGGGAGGGAGGGAGGCAGGCAGGTGCCGGGTTGGCTTTGACGTTCTGCCTATCAGCCTTGCAGGGGCACCACCGTTGGTTGCTCCTCTTCAAGGCCCAAATTGAACTGCTGCCTCTGGCTTGGTTCTACGCCCTGTGCTCCCTGCACCAGCGCTGCCTGGCAGGTTGGGCGTGGTTGGGTTCACCAGCCTGACCTTGCTGCCATGTGCTGTGCAGGGACAAGATGGGGCAGGCCTCTGCCGCGGCGGGCAAGGGCACCCGCAGGGCGGAGTTCTACGGAATCCTGGAGGTGCGACGCACGCTGGGGCAGCAGCCAGCAAGCCTGCCATGCAGTGCTCCCATGCATTCAAACACACGTTGAAGAGCGGAGGGGGCCCCCACGATGGGGGTCCACACCTCCGCTGGTCCCCCTAATTAGGTCCCCCTAATTAGTTATAACCCACGCCCAGGGGCGTCTTCCTCCTCCTCTACTCGAACACACCAGCTGTACACTTTGCAAGCGTCACCATGTCGAGGCGGCGTACCTGCCACTGCCAAGCTGAGCCGCCTGCTTGCGTCCTTTGTTGCTGCCTGCGCCTGCAGGGCGCGCTGGTGGAGGCGCTGGCCGCGTTCCGGCAGCAGCTGCCGCAGAAGCTGGACGACATTGTGAAGGAGCATGTGGAGGAGGAGGTGTTTGGCAAGCTCTTCCTGAGCGTCAAGTGAGCAACAGGGCCAGGGCGGTATCCCTGAAGACGGTTGCTGGCAGCACTGGTTGTGGCATGCGTTGCCCCTGCCAAGGGTTGTACGACACATGTGGGGGCGAGACCCGTGTTTGCTAGCCATATGTCAACGTCAACCTTGCTGCGCGCAAAGCCACGCCCTGAGTGCAAGATGCACGGATTGCCCTGACACAAGACCTGCCCCGGGTCGGCGTGTGCCTGCGTGCCGCGCAGGTCAAAAACGCACAGCATGTGGCGCACGGAGCGGAGGGCGTCGGTGGACGCGCAGCAGCAGCAGGCGGCGGGCGCCGCTGCCCTGGATGCCCCAGCCGCCAATGGCGACCAGGCGCAGGATGGCGAGGCCGCCGGCGTTGCCGATGGCGCAGTGCCCCCTGGGGAGGCAGCGGCACCGGAGGATGCAGTGGGTGCACCGGCGCGCCCCCGCCGGCGCTCCAAGTATGAGCGCCAGGCGTGCCTGTGGCGCGCGTTCTACCGCTTCCTGCGCACCGCGCAAAGCGTGGTGGCTGGGCAGGTAGGCAAACCGGAGTACAGCACCGCCCACCGGACCCCCGCCCTGCCCTGCTGTGCATCTCTTGCTGCCCCAACGGCATAAAGGGGCTAAGGCAATGCTGCCAGCACTGTTGCACCTTGGTCGGCCTCAAGCCCTCCGAGTCCCTGTCCCCCCTGGCAACAACCGAACACATGCAGGAGGGCCAGAACACCGCTGAGCGGGCCGCACTGGTGGAGCAGCTGAGCGTGCTGCAGGCGGGGCTGGCCGAGGCGGAGCGGCAGTACACTGGGCGCAGCGCGGCGGCGGCGGCAGCGCGGCAGCGGGCAAGCAGCGCTGAGCCGGGGCCCTCCAAGCGCACGCGCCTGGGCTGAGGGCTGACGGCTTGGGAGCGGCCCAAGAGAGCTGCCGGGCCTTGTGCCTTGAGCCAGGCACAGCTGCCAGAAGCCCATTGCTAGGCTCACGAGAGGCTGCTGAAGCACACGCAGGGCGGGAGGCTGGGGCTTATCAGGGCAGCGAGCGGCGGTGCATGCATGCACGTGGATGCGTTCCCTGCATCTGATTTGCAGTACAACATGCTGGCTTTTGAGGGGTTTTCCACTTGTTCACGTATAACGTAATACTTACAAGCTCAATAATTTGGCAATACTTTGCACAGGGGAAACAATCCTGCCTTGAATAGGGCAGGTCGGTGCTGTCAGAAACGAATAAATTTGCAGCTGCGCGCTGCTTGGTGCGGTGAGCAGTGGAAAGGGCCAACACCTCATGCTTTGGTACGCTTTGCTCACGCTTTGCACACATGCTTTTTGGCACACCGTAAAGTCCACGCTCCTAGCTGGCATCCATGCTGACCGGTTTCGAGTACTTTCATGCTGGCCTGGGCTTGGGTGCTGCCAGCTGGTGCCGCTTGACTGGCGGCGGTGCGGCTCAGCAGGCACCCCTCGCCAGGTGGCGCCACATCAGGCAGCGCAGGCGCCATCGACCGGTGCCACTCCACCGGTGCAAGTCTTGCACCCCTCCACGTGGTCGAAAAGTCCGATTCGCAGTGCTCGCAGCCCGGGATGGTGCACTGCATCCGATGAGCGCTTGACAGCAGACGTCAACATGCCAAGCTGGATGGGCTGACATCCCTGCTAGAGTCAGGCAGTGTGCCGCAAGGCCGGGCAGACTACTGCAGGGTCAGGGAGCCTGGCAGGGCAGACACTGAGAGAACCGCGGATTGAAAACACAACGCCCGCATGCACTTGCAGCGTGACCTCATCCGAGAGGCAGATTGTTTGAGGTCCAGGGGAAGGCAGGCTGGCTGTAATGCCTTTTTTTTGTGCACAACATTCTGACGTTTGGTTTAAGCCAGTTCATGCATCCGCCTGATTTACAACGGAACGTTCGTGAGAGGTTTGCCCATCGGGGGTCAAGTTGAAGGCGACAGTCGTGAGACGGGCAGGACTGGCAGGAGCCGCCAAGCAAGTCACGGAGCAGCAGCAGGGGTGAGCAGGGAGCAGGGTCAAGCAGGAGAGGGTGAAGCAGCAGTCAGCAGGGGGGCAAGCTGTAAAGGAGCGAGCAGCCAAAAGTGAAACAACGGACAAAGGGAATGCAAGAGAGCGGCAGTGGGCCAAATGGAGGCCAGCCGTCACGCTGCCGCCACATCGCCGCCCGCATCGCCACCCTCGCCGCCGTCCCCCAGCTTCTGCCGCTTCCACTTGTGTGCCATCTCCAGCAGTTTGAGATTGGGGGCAGCAGCGGCCTCGTCCTGCGGGAGGTTGGCAGCAACAGGAGGGTGTGCCGGAGGCGTCCAGGCGGGGCAGGGCTAGGCTGTGGGCTGGGGCGGGCAGGGTGGGGTGCATGTGCCTGCTCTGCGCACGCTGTTAGTGGACCTGCAGCCTGCCCTTAACCCGCCTCCCCTCCTCTTCTTGCTAGTACTCGGGATGTGCTTATACTACATGGCCTCACCGGGAAGATGTAGTCTGGCAATGCCCCATCCCACCGCCCCTCTTATCCATTTGGACACGACCGAAAAGTGTACTAAATGTATGACCCTCCCTCACCGGGAAGATGTAGTCGTAATACTCCTCCATCCCGCCCGGCTGGCTGCCGTCGTCCAGCACAATGGGGCGCTTGCGCTTGACGCGCTTCGGCATCTTGCCCTCCACCGCCGCCACCGCACGCTCGCGCTCCTCCGCCGGCCTGCAGGGGAGTGGAGGGGGGGGGAGGGGCAGGGCAGGAGGCATGGTGGGTGGCAGGCTGAGTGGTCGGCGCGCGCAGGAGCGCTGAGCAGAAGCCGATGCCTTGATGGGCGTGTTACCAGTGCTGCCTCGCATGCAGCCTACACCAGGCCACGCAGCAATGCAACAACAGCACATCTCCACCTGTCCCGCACCACGAGGAGCAGGCAACCTGGCTTGCGCCGCCACGCCTCCAGCAGCATCCGCGCTTGCCCACCCCACTCCCCACCACCCCGCCACACCGCATCCCCTCTACGCATCCCCTCCACGCACCGTGAAGAGCAGGCCGCCTCGAATGTGCGCCACGCCTCCAGCAGCATCACAGCCTCCTCCTTGGCGTCCGGCTGGCTGTCGCGCAGGCCGCGGAAGGCGCGCTCGTACACCCGCCGCGCGCGCGCTTCGCGCTCCGCTGCACAGCGTGGGCTCGGGGGCAGGGCAAGGGGCGGGATGGTCAGCGGGGTGGCGGGGAGGTGTGCGGGCGGCAAGCGCAGGGAGGGACAAGGGGCAGGGAGGCCAGGGTGTTGGCCAGGCAGACAGGCAGCAGCGCTTGAAGGCACCCCCTGGAGTGGGCCCTCTCGACGGCATGCCGTGCCCAGCCCCGCCCGCCCGCCGGCCCCACCTGTGCCCGCCTCGCCGCCCTCTGCCGCCTCGGCCTCCGCCAGGTGTGCCGCCGCCGCCGCCTCATCCAGCGCGTCCGCCTCGTCAGCGGGCATGGCCAGCACCGCCAGGGGGGTCGCCTCAAACTTGGCATACGACAGCCACACCTGCGGTTGGCAGGTACAGGAACAGAGAAATTAGATGAAGCAGGAACATAGGCAGGCAGCTGGGAAGCAGAGAGCTGAAGTGCACAGGCCGCCGAAGAGGGGAGGTATTCAAAGGGGAGAAGATCAGGCAGGCAGGCGGGGGGCTCGTGCCGCCAGGGCAGGCACAGTCGCCCAGGAGCACGCCCGCAGGCCCGTGGCAGCCCATCCCAGCGCGCACATGTCCGCAGGCCATCACAGCAAGCCAGCAGCACACCCCAGCAGCCCCACAAGCCAGCAGCGCATCCCAGCAGCCCAGAGCAGCCCAGCCACCTTGACGTGCCGCGTGCGCTGCAGCAGGCGCTCGTACAGCTCGCGCGCCCCCTCGCGGTTGCCCTCCCCAATCTCGAAATCAATGTAGGCCTGCAGAAGCGGTGTCGGCGAAAGGGTGTGTCAGATGAGGGTGGATGGATGGGCAGGAGGCAGCGCTGGGTTTACTAGAGGGCCCTGGGACAGCAGGCACCGGACAAAGCTACTGCCTTGCCTGGCAAGAAGTACATGGTAGCAGGCGGCATGCCGGCGTGTGCTCTGCCTCACCCTCAGCACTCCCTTTTTGTCACAAGCCCACCAGCAAACCGTCACAGCACACCGCCCACAACGCGTCTGGCACGCCCAGCACTAGCCGTGCAGCGGCCAGCTCGTGCAGTGCCCAAGCACATCTTACTCCCACCCTCCTCCACACAAGCGCATGGTCAATCGTACCCTCCACAACGCCTGTGGGGTGTCCAACACGGGCTGCGCATCGCCCAGCACGTACACCACCCAACCCCACCTTATTCCCACCCTCCCTCAAGCTAAGCGCACACACACACTGCCAGTAAAGCGTACCTTCCACAGCACCTTAGGCATGCTCAGCACGGCCAGCCCATGCACCGCCCATCCCCACCTTTGCCCCACCCTCCTCATGCACAGCGCACCTTCCACAGCACCTCCGGCATGTCCAGCACCGGCTGCGCAATGGCCAGCTCGTACACCGCACGCGCGCGCTCCGCCTCGCCCAGCGACCGCTCCAGGTCGGCAAACCTGGGGGGAGTGGGCAGGGAGGCAGGGGGGGAGTAGGGGGTGGGTAAATACAGCCCGGCATAAGAAGGTCGCCCAGAGGCAGCAAGCCTGCAGGAGGGAAGGGCGGATAGACCTGTTGTACAGCAAAGCAGAAGTGCGCTGCTGGCCACTCAGCAAGAAAAACGAGTTGACGGGGAGGAGCAGCAAGGGGGTAGGCAGGCAGCCAGGCACGTGTGTGTGTGTGTGTGTGTGTGTGTACGTGGTTGATGCAACGGGATATGCCAGCCCCATGCCAGGCGGCCGCGGGATGAGCGCGCGGCGCCGGTAGGGGGCTGCCCCGCCTGGTGTGCGGTTCCAGGCAGGTGGGGTTTCTGTGGGGTAACCGCCATTTGATCTGCTGCCATATGCGGGGCGCGCGAGCGCCACCGGCAGGAAATTGGTAAGGCACCCGGGGTGCAGGTGCACGGCTTGCTACATCCGCTTCATCGCCCACTTGCATCGCCCCCATCATACACCTGCCCTCATGCCCGTGTGATGCTGCAGTAACTCCCATAAAACTGTCCCTTGCCACCACCCCTCGCCACCACATACTGGTGCCTACCTGCCCCAGGCGCCCGCGTTGGCTGGGTTCCACTCAATGTACTTTTGGTACAGCGTGCGGCACCGCTCAATGTTGCCCAGCTGCAGCTCCATCTCGATGTACGACTTGAACAGCTTGTCCTGCGGGGGGGGGGCAGTACACGCAGGGCAGTACAGTAAGGATGGTGAGAGGGGTACAGGCAGGGCGACATAGGCTTGGACCCGATGCGCAAGGGTGCATGCAGGCGGTCCAAGGCAGGCGGCGCATGGCGCAGGGGGGCAGCGTGGGAAACGCTCAAAAGCAGGTCACCAAACCCACCAGCATGTCTCCTCGCCTCCAACCCCCAGCGCAACTCTCGACCCGCAGCCCGCCGTAGGGCACATGCCCAGAGTCTTGCCACCACACCCCAGGCACTCTATCAAGCCCCAGCGCATGCACCAACCCCATACTGTTCAACCCCTGTTCTTTACTCCCCACCCCGCCTGCTTGCTGCCAACCCCGCCTGCTTGCTGCCCACCCCGCCTGCTTGCTGCCCACCCCCCACCTTGGGGCACATGCCGATGGCCATCCCCAGGATCTTGCGCGCCGCGTCCAGCCGCAGCTGCCGCACTTCAAACTGGGCAGCCATGATCCACACCTGCGGGCGGGGTGGGCGGCCGTTGGCAGGCGTGGGGTGGGGGTGACACGGTGCGGAGGTCAGCAGGCGGCAGGGGTGCTTTGTGTTGTTGTTGAGCGTACACGCAAGCGGAGAACATGCAGCGGTGAGACTATACGGCACACTTCCCCGCTCCCAGGCTGTCCCAGGCCCGCCTTGCTTGCCCCCCCAACAAGTGGTGTGCGTGTGTCCCCCCCGCACCTTTCCAAAGGTGAAGACGCGGTGCGGCAGCAGCTTGAGGCAGGCGCGGTACACCTCGCGCGCGCGCCCCATATCCTCTGCAGGAGCATGTGTGCCAGACTGAGTATGTGAGGAACCGTTTCTGTGGGTGGTGATGGCATGTACGGAGCACCTCGCGTGCACGGTCCCCAGCGCTCCATGGTCCCAATTGCCTCGGATCAGTTGCCTCAGATCAGAAACCAAACAAGATCATTGTGAGCTCTCGCGCTCGTCTGAGAGCTCACATGTGCACGGCTCCTTACGGACAAGACACCTCGCCCTGCTCCTCAAGCAGCCCATCACAAGCACTCCTTGCAGCAACAAACACCAGGGACAAGCACTCTCACACGAATGCTCCCTCACCCTCCCTGCCTCTCACCCGCCTCTAGCTCCTCAAACCCCGCCCACCCTCCAAGATGCCGAAACCGTGGCGTTAAGAAAGTCAAAGAAGCCGGAGCAAAAGCAAAGTATAAGTAGTAACATGCTAATCGTTTCCTCACCCGCCTCCAGCTCCTCGAACAGCGCGTACTTGATCCACAGGTAGATGTAGCGCTGCCAGAAGCGCTTCTCAGGGGCAGGCGGCACGTTGGAGATGGCGCGCTCGTACACCTGGGGGTGGGGGGCGCGGGAGTGCGGGGCGAATGGGAATGAGGGCGAAGGATGGGAGCACGGAGAGGAAGAACAGAAGGACATGGGGCGCAGTACAAGCAGAGGGTCATGAGGGTGCAGCATGCACCGCTGCCCCCAATGTCCACGGCCCCCTCCCCCAAACACACCTCCCCCGCGTGCCCCCTCACCTCCCGCGTGCGCTCAATGTCCCCCGCACTCTCCTCCAGCCGAATGTAGTCAAACCAGGAGTCGTAGTTGAGCGGCTGCGCCCGCACCTCCTCCTCGTACTTGAACCGGCGCTCCGACACAATCACCTCCTGCGGGGCATAAACACACAGACGTAAATTAAGGGAAGGGTGGGTGGGGTACAAGGTGGGCAAACACCGGGGAGGGCAGTGGGTGGGCGGGCAGCGGGGGAGGCTTCAGAGGGGTTAGGAAGGGGAAGGGGACAAAGGCGCCCAGCATTGCTTCCCCCGCAACACCCTGCCACCGGCCCCAGCCCTCTGCTGCGGTCAGCAGTGCGTGCCCAGCGCACCTCGATGCCCTCGCGGTCGCCCTGCTGCTTCTCAAACTGCACGAACTTGCGGTACAGCTCCCCCGCCTGGCTCTTGGGCAGGTGGTCCAGGGCATACTTGTAGATGGCGCTGCACGAGGGGAGGACAGATGAGGGAGGGAGAAAGAACAAAAGTGAAGGGAGGGAAGGAGGGGAGGGCAGGGAGGGCAGGGGATTGAAAAAAAACGAGTGAAGCTCGGGCTGTGGGGCAGACTGCCATTAACGTCTCCTCAGACACTTCAGCCAGGCCTCTCCTTTTGCACCTGCGCTCTTTTGCGCAGGCGCGCTGCCAACTGGGGCCTGTGCCCGTGCCCCTCCCCGACCTCAATGCCCCATCTCGTCACTCCAGCAAGTGCTCCCACTAGTACCACCCACGCACACCCCCGTCACTCACCGTGCACGCTCCACCTCCTTCACCCTCTCCTCAAACTCGGCAAACCGCATGAACAGCTCCTCCTGCACAGCAGGCACAGCAGGGGGAAGACACTTCAACATGCAACAGCAGCCGGCCCTCGGGACGGGGCAGGGCAGCGACGGTGGTCCGGGCACAGCTGCCATGCACCGGCAGACATCTGGCTCGTGTGGCATCACAGGCAGTTGGACAAACCTTCCCGCTGCGGCAGTTGGTCGTGCAATCCAAGGCAACGAAACAAGATCAGGAAGAAGAAGAGGCACCCCTCTCACATTGTTGGCGTCATCCCCCAGCTCCTCCACCGCCCGCTCGTAGCAGGCGCGCGCTGCCCCCACATCCCCCGCGCTCTTCATCTCAAACTTGGCGTACCGCACCCACGCCTTGACTGCAGGAGGCGGTACGGGACGCGGGCCAGGCGGTACAGGTCAGCAGGGCGGCAGCGTTGCAGGCGAGCGGAGCGCTCGGCGCACAGAAGCGCGGCAGCCCTCCTCGGTTGCAGAGGGCAACAGATCAAAGCGTCCGATGCAGATGCCACTGCTGACCCTCCCCTGCTCGCTCCGCCCTGCTCTCCGCTGAGCCGCCCAGATGGCAACAATACGTAGTAAGATCACACAGGCAATGGCACCCACCCACCTGAGGGCAGGCACTTGACGTATCGCTCGTAGATGTCGCGCGCCCGCTCCACCTCGCCGTACCGCAGCTCCATCTGCAGTACCATAGCGCAGCACAGCACAGCACGGTTGAAAGCCCGGCAGGAATGGCTGCCATGAGAAACTAAACTGCGCGCATGCGGGCAGCTTGCTCTGCGCTGGTGGTCCGGCTCCCAATGCATCCGCCCCACTCACCCCACCCCACACAACGCGGCATGCACAGCACAGCTGAGCACAGCTGAGCACAGCACAGCACAGCACAGCACCGTGCAGCACCCACGCTGATTGCGCCCAGCCCCCCGTGGTGGTCCAGCTCCCACTGCATTCCTGCCCACCCCCCCCCCACACGGCACGGCACGGCATAGCCCAACTGCATTTGTCACCCCGCCGCCCCCGCCCTCGCAGCACCTTGATGTAGGCCATCCACCCGTGATGGTCCGACTGCCACTGCACTCATGCCCACCCCACACAGCATAGCACGGCATAGCCCACCCCAGCGCATGTCACTCCCCCGCCCTCGCCGCACCTTGATGTAGGCCATCCACCCGTGGTGGTCCGGTTCCCACTGCATCCAGCGCTCAAAGATCTGCCGCGCCCCCGCCACGTTGCCCAGCATCTCCTCCATGTGGATGTACTTGTACCACAGCTGGTCGATGCGCGGCAGCAGGGAGACTGCGGGAAAGGGGGGCCGGGGGCATCGGCAAGGAATCAGCAAAAAGCGCAGGAACATGAGCAAGCCAGAGGGGGTGAGGGCGTGTCTCGCATAGCGTACTTGTAACGCTATGGCTGCGGGGAGACAGCAGGACGAGATGGATTTGTGGGTAATGAAGGCGCATGATTGGAGCAGAGGGCAACCGAGGGAGGCACGTCTGGTGAGCCCTGGCCCGCCCCCTGCCTATGTAGCCCACCTCGCAAGCACTATCCAAGCATCTGCAGCCTGCGCTGCCCATGTTCATAACCTCCCTATGCAGCACAAAGGCCCTCTCACTTCCACTGCCCCCGCCCCGCCCAAACAGCCCTGCCTACCCGCACGGTCCCAGACGTTGCGTGCATGGTTGATGAAGCGGTGCCGCATCTCCATCTCAACATACTTGAGCCACACAGACACATTGCTGCATTGTTGGGCACACGAGCAGGGCGGCAGCAGTGAGGGGGCGTGCCACTGTTCAACGGGCGTCCGTGCTGTGGTGCCCATGCTACCACTTGCTGGCCAAAAGAAAGCAACACGCAGTCCACGCCACCCCGCTTCCTGTCCCAGGCACGTATGTGCATGCCCCGACACATGGCATCAACAAACATATTCGAGCCTGCATGTGATGCTCCGACTGGGCCCCCAGCCCAGAGGGCAACAGAGCCCTGGGAAGCAAGAGGCGCAGCTGCCCAGCACTCTCCAAAGCCCCCAGCCTGTTCAAGCCTCCGCTCACCCACCAGAGCCCCCTCTAAACACTGCAGGCTTGGCCACCCGCCCCCGCCCCCTGGCTCACCGGTAGTCCACCTCCAGTGCGCGCTCCCACACGGAGCGCGCGCGCCGAAAGTCCTTCTGCTGCTCCTCCCACTGCGCGTACTTGACCCAGACGGTGGGGTTCCACCGCCCCACGCGCCGCACGTGGTCCTCATACTCCTTGCGCTTCTGCGGGGCGGGACGCGGCCCATGGGGGTGTTTGAGATGCTGTGTGCGGAGGGGCAGCATGGGAGGCAAGGGGAGAAGGGCGCAGGAGGAGGGCGAGGCCGGCAGCATGCCAGAGGCCACATGTGGCGAGCCGAGCAGCTGCCAGCTGCAACACGTAAATTATCATTGGGCAGCGCTGCCATATGCGAGGTGCAGCACGCCGCAGCAGGTGCACTGGGCACAATGGGGGCAGCAACGCCGATGCCGTAAACCCACGCCGTGCTCAGTGCTGCCTTCTCAAGCACCCGCCCGCTCGCCTGCAGGCGGTACTCTGCGAGCTCCTCAGGGTCTGTGATCTTCACAGTGGGTGCTGCCTTCTCAGCCTCCTGCAGCGCCTTGGACTCGCGCAGAATCTGCTCCGCTGTGATCTGCAGGCGGAGGGCGGGCAGGCAGGGAGGGCGGCGGCGTGAGGGCGGGCGGGTGGCGAGCGGCAGCAGCAGCGGCGGCAGCGGCACAGCTCTGTATGCGGGCTCCCGGCCCGGCGGCTGGTCTTGGCTGCGAGAAGAACCCGTGCTACACAATACTGAGGCAGCTGCAAGCAGCGTAGCGCCCACAGCGAGCGCCAGAGGCGGAAATGGCAGTGCGAGCGGCCTTGCCTGTGTGGGGGCAGCCTGCTTGTTCTTCACGCCCGTCACACGAGGGAGCTTATGCTCCCTCTCCCTGTCGGTGGTGCCTGCGGCACCCCATTGCGCCATAGCGCTCCGCCTCGCTCCGCCGCTAGCTCAGGGCCGTGCAGTCAACTCGGGCACTCTTGCAGGTCGCTATTGCACCGCTGCGAGCTGTTCCGAGCAGGTGATGGGGGAGCGGCAAAGTGCGCTAGCTGTCTACGGGCCCCAAGTGATGCGGGACCCCCAGGAATCCAATGCGAGTTGCCTGATCGACGGTTGTGCATGCAAGGGGCGTGCAAACCCGGCATGCGAAGCCCTGCCAGCATGGCACGTCCTCTGCCGGCCTGAAAAAGCTGCCGGGGAGCCCGATCAGCCCATTTGTTGTAGCTTTGTGATAGATCGTACCCAATGGAGGGTGTGTGCAGCTCAGGAGGCCAGCAGTCGCGGGTCTGAGCCTATGGGTCTGCACTCCCCGCAGCCTGTGGGCGCTCCTGTCCCTGCCATGGATCATCTGAGGCGGCAGGTAGGATGTCATCCCTGCACCGCAGCGCCCGGTTCCTCCTGCACCTCTGCAGTTGACCGCTGCTGCGCCAGCGGCGCCCGTCGCTCTCCCTCCACCGCCGCCGCACACCCACCCCGCTACTTTCCCCCGCCCCTGCAGGCAGCTGCCTACCGAGACCTGCTGGGGCTGGAGTCCCTGCCCCAGGATGGGCGCCAGGCGCAGGCAGCTGCCCGGCATCTGGGCAGGATTGTGCTTGCGGGCGTGGCCCCCACCCCGCTCCTGTCCCAGCTAGTGGCAGAGGAGCTAGAGTCGGCACCGCCCGTGCGTGCACGCTTTGTGGACGTCAGCACAGGTGGGTGCAGCACAGAGACCAAACATTGGCGGGCCTTTCTGGCACGTGCCGCGAGCCTGCCTGCGGCTTCACATGGCCGCCATGGCTCCCACGGTCCCAGACGCCGCCGCCGCCGCTGCTGCTCCCCACTCCAAGACGCCACCTGCACCTGCTGTTTGCATCAGCCACCGCACCTTATGCCCGCCCAAAGTTGCGTTCCATGCCATGCCTGGCGTGCCCCTCCACCCCGCATTCAGGCCTCCGCCTGCGCTACCTTGAGTGGGGGGCTTCGGGCAGCTCGGATGTCGTGCTGCTGCTGCACGACATCGGGGAGGCAGCAGACATCTGGCGCCACGTGGGCGCCCGGCTGGCGGAGCGAGGCTACAGGGTTTTCGCGCTCGACCTGAGGGGTAAGTGGGCTACCACTGCTGGTTACATGCTGCTCTTCGATGAAAGTAGCAGAGAGGATGTGGCATGCGCTTTACTGGGCATAGAGGCATGGGTGTGCCTGCTGGCTTGTGCAGGTTGGCAGGCATGAAAGGGAGATTGGGGGTGCGCAGTTCCAGAGTGGGGATTTGATGTGGATGACTCGCATGAATGCCAGTCGGGCTACGCACGCTGCATGCATCTGCGCCGTGCCGTGCCTCCTGGTCTGCTGTACTGCGCTGTGCTGCAGTCCAATGGTTGCAGCCTGCATGTCCCGTTGGCTGCCTTGCTGCCACCCCGCAAGCTCGGCACCCTCCCGAACCCCTTTTTTGACCTGCCCTCTGCGCCTTGCACACCCTCTTACTCTTTTCCCTCTAACCAACTTCCCCTCCTCCTCCACCCATCACCTCCGTTCCTTACAGGCCACGGCGAGTCAGGGCGCTCTCTAGAGGGGCGGTACAGTGCCGATGCGCTGGCCGAAGACGTGAAAGCCTTCATCGTCGCCAAAGACTTGTATGTGGCACCGGTGGCTGTGGTGGGGTGCGGCATGGGCGCCGCCGTCGGGCTGGCCCTGGCCCAGTCCTCTCCTTTCCTCATGGGGGCACTGCTGGCAGCCGAGTTTGCCCTGCCAGTGGCGGCAGTGCGGGAAGCTGCAGCTGACTCCACGGCAGACTCCACTGGTACAGCGTGTGCTGCGCCTGACGGGTGCGCCACCGGCGCGCACGTCGGCGCCGGCAGCGGGCACCCAGCAGCAGTCTGCCAGCCTGCCGTCAAGCCGGCGCCAGCGCAGCAGCAGGGGGCGGTGCTCTGCAGCAGCCTTGAGCTGCTCCCCTGGTGCGGCTTCCGCCCCGGGCAGGCTTCCTCCTTTGCCAGCGTGGAGCAGTGCGCCGCCCTGCTTGCGCACCCCTTGTGCAACGTCTCCCCGAGCATGCTGCTGCCTCTGGAGCAGGCCGCGGCCCAGGCGGCAGCTGCAGCAGGCGATGGCAGCGGCGGCAGCGGCGCAGCCGCCGGTGCGCAGGAGGTGGCAGCGGCAGCGGAGGCGCTGCGGGAGCTGTTTGGGACGCTGCAGCGGCCGGCGCGGGGCGCAGTCGCCTCTGCCTGCAGCCTGCTGCGCCTGCCGCCACGCTTGACGGCGGGCGGGGCCGTGGACGGGTATTGGGATGAGGACGATTGGGAGGCAGGCGGCGGCGGTGGGGGCGGCGGCCTGCAGCCCCGAATGGACCCCAACTTCCTCTTCAGCTTTGACGCTGCCGCCCTGCTGCGCGGCATGCCCAACTTGCGCTGCCACCTGCTGTTGGTGCACGGCAGCCGTGGCAGCTGGGCAGACCCCGCAGATGCCGCCGCCACGGCGACGGCGGCTGCCGCTAGCGGCGCCGCGTCGGCGGCGGTGGCGCACCCGCTGCCGGGAGCAGGGCACTGGCTGGCTGCCGACCATTCGGAGCAGCTGCTGCAGCAGATTGTGGGCTTCTTGGAGGGCCCTGCCATCTGCTGCTTCGACCGCCGGGCGCTTCACGCTGCAGCAGCCGCAGCAGCGCACGGCGGCGCCAATGGTGGGGGTGCGGCGCAGCAGGGCGTGCTGGGCGGCCGCCGCCCCGAGCTTCTCGGTCTCAAGCCGCTGCCTCAGTACGAGACGTTGGAGGAGGCTAGAAAGGTGGGCCTGGCTCCCCCTTTCTGTGGGAGCTTTGCCCGGCTGCTGCCCAAGCCTGGCGGCCTCTCAGTTGTGGCTGGGCCGCACCAGCGCACTGCTGTCTGCATGGGGCTTTCTTCCCTGTCCAGCATGCTACGCCAACAAAGTTGCTGCTGCCTCCCTCGGGCTGAGCAGTGTAGCGGCCCGTGCCCAGCGCAGCAGGCAGGCAAGCAGTGCACCGCCAAATCTCTGTCCCCGCTGCCCTTCCTGCTCTCCCGCGTCGCATGTGCAGGCACTGGGTCCTCGCGCCATCCCCTCAGCGGCAGCTGTGGAGGCGGAGCTGCGGCGTCTGCGAGTGGAGGAGGGGCGGGCCGCGTCAGACGCCAGCAGCGACGATGAGGAGGAGAAGGGGGGAGGTGGGGAGGCGAGCGGGCAGCGCACCGCCCTGGCACAAGACCCGCCCACTTATTTTGGTTTTGTTGGCTAGACCTCCTGGCTACCTGCGAGGGCTAGGCCAGGTCACGCCGTGCGTGCCCGGATCAAGAGCGTCTGTAACTTGCGCTCAAGACAGCCAGCATAGAATTACATATCACCATAACACCCTTGGCCTGCCATTGCACGCCGCCTCAAGTCAGCACACACCAGCAGTTATACATGCAGGATAGCAGACAATGAGCAATCTAATAAGCGAGGACAGCGCTGATTCCCCCTCCTGCCCCCTTCCCGCTGTCGTGTCGCTTCCTGTCCTCCTCTGCCTCCTCTGCCGTTGCATCACCTCTAGCTTGAACGAAACTTGTTACCGAGATGGTTTGTGAAAATATGGATTGGTCAGCGCAGCGCAAGTGTGCAAGGGGCGAAGCGAGCTGTGTGTCAAGTCAAAGGTTGCAGAGTTATGGAAAATGGGAGCTCTTGGGTGTGTACAGTGAGAGCGAGGCGGGGCCTGTGCAACAGCTAGTGTGCCTGCAGTGATTGACATGTGTGGTTCAACTGGTTGGTGTGTGAATGGAGTGAGAGTGCCTGTCCTTTATGGGCAACTTTGTTCAAGATGGACGTGACTGCAAGGCTGGGCGGGCGGTGCTGCACGAGAGGGGCAGCAGCCAAGTGAGGGCAGGCATCAGCACGAAATCAACACTCTTGCGTCTGTGGTCACTCCCATGCCTATGATCTTATTCCAGTCAGCCTGACACGCCCGGATTATTGCGCCCATGCCATCAGCAGGCCCACAAAGGAGGAGGAGCGCATGGGAGGTGTGTGTGCGTGCGCCTGCAGCCCCTGCTGCTAAGAGGCGGCGTCAACTGCTGGCCGCTGTCGACTGCCGGCCGCCAGCCAGCGATGGCGGCGCATCACAGGCGCGGGTAGTTGGCCCCGCACTCCACCTTCACAAACTGCTTCAGGGCTTTATGGTCTGGCAGCGCCGACAGCGAGCGCAGGAGGGAGTCGTCCTGCGGGCAGCCAGGGGGCAGTCAGGCGGCGGGGTGGGTGTGTGGGGAAGGGCCCTGGCACTTACGCAGGGTGGCTCAGAAGGCACTTGCATCCGATCAAAGAAATGAGAACAGAGCCACCCCCGCCCTGCCCCTGACTCGGCAGTAATCACTCGTCACCCTGCCAGACCTTGGTGTACTGATGGTGGGGCAGGTTGAAGGAGGGCACTGCGTCCTGACGGTCACGGCGCACCCAGCGCCAGAGCCAGGCCAGGTCCACGGCGCGTGCCGCCTGCACAGCACAAGGGAGCGGTTTTGGGGGGCAGGCGGGTGTGTGGACGGCGGGGGGGAGGGCGCGTGCACAGCACAGCACAAAGGAGCGGTTTTGTGGGGCGGGCAGGTGATTGGAGGGGGAGGCCAGGCACGCCACAAGTCAGACTGTGCGCAGATGCCTTAGCGTGACGGGCACAGCAAACAGGCTAGCTGAGCATGCACAGCAGCCAGCGTGCCTCTATCCCCAATGGCAGTTGCACACGCTCACCGACTGCTGTGTGGGGAAGGTTCCCAGCCAGAGCTGCTTGCCAACCACACACACGCTGCAGTTGTATGTGCCGTTGCCGCTGAACCGCACGCCCTTGTACTGCGTGGGACCAGGGGCCGGAGCCCCACCAGCACTGCCGCCGGCGCCGCAGGACACGCCGCCAGCGGACTTGTGCAGGGCATTCACTGACGCTGGTTTGCTGGGAGGCGGCGCCTTGCTGGCGCCGCCAGACTGGCGCAGCCGGCTGGGCCCAGGCCCGCCGCGCTTGCCTGAAGCACCGGCGCCGGCGGCAGCGGCTCCGCTGCGCTTAGGGCCGCCACTGCGCTGCTTGTCACCGCCCCCGCCGCCGCCCCCGCCCCTGCCGCCGCCTCCGCTGGCCCCGGCATCCAGCCGCTGCCGCAGCTCCTTCCTTATGTTGTTGCTGCGCTGGGTGAACCACCTCTTTGTGCGTTCAGCTAGGTCCATTGGCTGCGCCTGGTGCCGAGACGCCGTCAGCAGGCGCAGCGCCGCCTGATCCATGGTGAGCGCCTGCGCCTGCTCAGAACCTGGCGTCCCACCCTGCTGCTGCTGCTGCTGCTGTGCGGGCCCTGCTGCCGGGGCGAGGATGGCACCGTACACGGGCGGCGGCCCTGCTGCGGCTGCTGCCGCCATTCCCAGGTGTAGCAAGTCGGCGGCATGCGTGCAGGAAGCTGCCTCTGGAAGCTGAGCGGCCACCCTGAAGGCTAGCCAGCCGGGGATGCCAGCCGCCAACAGCCGCTGCGGCCGCTGCGGCTGGTCGGCAAGCAGCACAGGCGGGCACATGGCAGCGGCAGCCAGCACAGCTGGTGTGATGTCCTGGCCAGACTGTTTGGCCCGGCGCACCCAGGCTGGGACGGGCCCAGCAGGTGGAGCAGGCGCTGCTGCCTTGCCCTGCTGCACGCCGCCCGCAGGCGCAGGCGCCGGGCCCTGCGTGCATGGCAGGGGCGGCGAGCGGATGTGTGCGGGTTGGCAGGGCAGGCAAGGGAGGTTGAGGTGGCGGCTGCTGTGCACAGGGGGAGAGCCTAGCAGGCTGTCCTGCTGTCCCGCCATCTCCCGCAAGTGCATGCACAGATGGTAACCACAGCAGAGCGCAGCTTGTTGTGAACACATCTGCTCAAATGCCCCCACCGCATACGACCACCCACCTGCCCAAACGCCGCCGCCATGCCGCGCCACCAGGCATCTGGCCCTGGCTGCGGCAGAGCAACCCCTGCTGCTGCCTGGTCCTCCTGCTGCTGCTGCTGCTGGGCTGCAGGCTCTAGGCCCACACCTTGGCCCGACCCCTGCTGCTGCTGCTGCTGCTGCTGCTCAGCTGCGTGGGAGGCAGGGGCCTTGCCAGTCGGCAAGCTGCTGCCCAGCCCCGCCGGCGAGCGGCTTGCCGGGGAGCGGCGTGGTGGCAGGCGCAGGGAGGGTTGGATGGGCTGCTGCTGCTGCTGCTGCTGCTGCTGCCCAGGGCTCTGCTGCACGGGCGTGCCCCCTGACTGCTGCTGCGGGCTGTGCTGTGGGTACGCTGCCGGTGACGCCTGCGCTCCCAGCTGCTGCGCCTGCCATGCCCTTTGCTCCTGATCAACGGCGGCGGCGGCTGCTGCCGCAGCCTGCCGCTGCTCCTGCAGCTGCTGCCGCAGCTCTGCCGTTCCTTGCGGCTGCTGCTGCTGCTCCTCCTGCTGCTGCTGCTGCTCCTGCTGCTGCTGCTTCTCACGAGGCCGCTTTCCAAGCAGCTTCCCAGGCTTCAGTGGCAGCGGCAGGCCCTTGGCCACCGGCGGCGGCTGCTGCCGAGGCGATGGCTTGCCCCGGCTGCCCGCTGCTGCGGCGGCGGCTGCGGCGGAAGCGGGTTGTGAAGGGTGCGCCTCTCCCTGCTGCTGCCGCTGCTCTGCCGCCGCTGCAGCAGCGCCAGGAGATGCCCAGTCGCGCCCCGCCTGCTGCGCTGCGCCCGTCTCCTCAGCCTCTGCAGCCTTCTTCTTCCTCCTCCTCTTCCTCTTGCGCCGCGGGGGCAGGAGGGTCAGCCCAGCTGCCGGGCGGACATCCGGAAACTGCGCTTGCGGCTCCACGGGCTGGCCACCCCTGCAGAGGGCGCCGCCCGGTTTGGACCCGCCGCTGCCTGCCCCGCTGGTGCCAGCGGGGGCGGCGCCTGCAGCTGCCGCTGCCAGCCGCTGCTTCTTTTTGGGAGGCAGGCGCAGCCCTGCCATGCCAGCAGGCGCCCCGGCGTGCGCGCCAGCACACGGCGCCGTGTGCCCTGCCCCGCCCTCGCGCCGCCGCTTGCCGTGCTGCTGCTGCTGCTGCTGCTCGGAGAGCCCCTGGGCGCATGGGCTCCCCAGGGGGCTCCCGCTTGTGACGCTGCCCGCTGCCTCGCGCTCCCGCCGCTTCTGCTGCCTCGCCGGCGCCACCGCAGGCTGCTGCTGCTGCTGCTGCTGCCGCCCCGCCGCCTCCGGCAAGGCGGTTTCCGCCGACGAGCCGCTCCCATGTTCAGGCGCCGCATGCAGCCGCCCCGCCGCTCCCGCCCCCGCCGTTCCTCCTGCCCTCGTCGCCAGCTCAGCGGGCCGCTTGATGCTGCCGGATTCCCCCGTGCCTTGCGTGCCACGCCGCCGGCTGCTGGTGATGTCGCTCAGCTGGACCTGGAAATCGTCATCATAGCTGGGGGACCCACCCTCGCCTGGGCTGCCCGCTTCGTCGGCCGCCCCGCTGGCGACGTTGCCCATCCTGCCCTGCACAGGCCCCTCGTGGGGCGCCGGCTTGGGCTGCTGCTGCTGCTGCTGCTGCTGCTGTTGTGCCTGCTGCTGTTGTGCCTGCTGCCGGTCTTGCTGCTCCTGCTGGCTGCGTGTCTGGTTGAGCTGCTGCGGCTGCGGCTGGGGGTTGCCTGGCAGCAGCGAATCTTCAGAGGGGTCGTCACTCAACAGGTCAATGACCTCTGACGCTGCCTTGGAGCCGGGTGCAGATCGCCGCTGCTGTCCGCATGCGTTGCACACGGCTTCACCTGCTTTATTGATCAGTGTGCAGTGCCGACACTGCCAGTCCATGTGCCTGCAGGCAGGTGGGGAGCGGCAAAGGCAGCAAGAGTGGAGTGGGGCACAAGGCACCATGGCAGATGCGGCTGCCGAGGCAGCGCACGCTGACTGCGGGTGGAGGCACTGCAATCATGCAACAGGTGCTCAAATGTCCGCGCACCCCTGAGGACTTTGTCAGCAGGGCCGTGGGGAGCTGCACCGTCGGCGGCGGCGGCGGGGTTGCCGTCAGCACGAGGCAGCGCCAATGATTGCGCACATCCTGCATCGGCATGCACGGCCCCAGCCGGAACATTTCAAAGCCGCTGATGCTGCACCAAGCAGGTGGGCCGAACAGCAAACCTGCCTTCGAAACGCGAGGTGGAGCCCCACCGGCCTTGTCAGCTGCCTTGGCAGCTTACCTAGAGCTGTCCGCGGACCTTGAAATTACTTCAGGCCGCGAGCTCTTCCTCGAGCCACTGGTAGTGCTGGCGAGGTTTGAGTGCACCGGTCACCATGCAGTGCTGGAAACCTTGTCGGGCTCCACAACCTGCCAATCGAGCTGCTGCGGGCCCATCGCCCGTCGTTTCATGATTTCAGCTGGCCTGCTCAATATCGCAGCACTCCCAGCACGCGACATCCGCTACGCATGCATTGGCGGACCACCGCCTACCCGGTCCTTTTCGCTTACACCAAATCATCATCAACATGGCGCCCATCACGCTGCAGGTAAGAAGCCAGCAATATGTGTTGCTGGTCTGCAGATAGGTCTGCCGCCACCACCTTACCTGACCAGCTGCCCCGCTGCACTGCTGCAGGCGTCGGTGCTGTCCAGTGCCCGCCTTGTGGGCGCGCAGAGCCTCAAGTGAGTGGCGGAGCACACCATGCGGGGAGGTTGCTGGTGCTTGCACCGTGTTACCGGCTGCCTGGCGGCCCCAGCAGTGCCACAAAGCTAAATGCAGGCTGGTTGGCAGCGCCAGTGTGGCGCATTTGCCGTGGCGGCCTCTGGAGAGCATAGCCACCTGGTGTCTGCCAGCCACTGAGCCCTTGCTCGTGCCGCTCACACCCCAATTTGCAGTGTGAGGCCCCGCACCGCGGCCCGCGCGCAGCGCATGGCCGTGCGCCCCGCAATGGCGGCGGAGACTGAGGCGGCGCCCGAGGCCGAGCCCGTGGCGCCCGCCGCCCCTGCCGCAGAGCCCGCCGCCCCTGCCGCTGAGCAGCCGCAGCGGGAGCAGCGGGAGCGCCGCCAGCCCCGCAACCGCATGCCCCGCGGTAAGCTTCAAGAGCAGCGTAGTTGTCATTCTCCTGGCGTGCTGCACGGCCGCCGCGCCTGCTCTCCCGCACTCTTTGCACCCCACTCCCGTCTCCCACCGCCCTCTTGCTCTCCCTCCCTCCCTCCCCCCGCCCTGCCCTTCCCTCCTCTTGCAGCCCAGACCATCGGCCCCGCCCGCACCATGAACATTGGCGACATCGAGGCTGGCAAGGAGTATGACGGCGTGGTGGTGTCCATCCGCGACTTTGGTGCCTTTGTCAACATTGGCGTCCAGACCGACGGCCTGCTGCACATCTCTCAGGTGCGGCCCCCGCCTGCGCCGGGGCGTGGTGCTGGTGGAGGGCGGTGGTTTTGTGGCGATGGCGGCGTGCTTCCTGCATATGCGGCAGGGCGTGTGCCCAGTGCCTTGGTGCGGCCGCAAGCACAGACCTCCCTCCTCCCTCCTCCACCTGCCCCCCACCGTCCTTTCTTCTCCTCTGCCCTCCCTCCCTCCTCCCCTCCCCCCCACAATTCCCCACCGAGTTTGTGCACACCCCCATTCTCCTTGCTCTCAACCCCTCAACCCCTTGCCCCACCCCTGCGCAGATCTCCACCGAGTTTGTGCGCAACGTGGCCGACGCGCTGACCAACGGGCAGGAGGTGCGCGTGCGCGTGATGAACGTGGACATGGAGCGCGGCAAGTTTGCCGTCACCATGATCCCCGAGGGCGCGGGCCCTCCCCCCCGCGGCGGCGGCGGCGGCCAGCGCGACTGGGAGTCTGCCGGCGACGCCACCGGCGAGCGGCCGCAGCTGAAGCAGCAGGCTCGCGCGCAGAAGGCGCGCCCCGCCCGCGCCCCCCGCTCCGCCCCCCCGGTCACCCCCGGCCAGGCCATCAAGGGCAAGGTCGCCTCGGTGGCCGCCTTTGGCGTGTTTGTCGAGATTGCCGAGGGCTTCACCGGCCTGCTGCACGAGAGCGAGATGGTGAAGAAGGAGGGCGCCTCCCCGCCCGCCGAGGGCGACGAGGTCGAGGTGGTGGTGGTCAGCGTGCGCGGCGACAAGGTGGCGCTCTCCCAGCGCAGCGCCGAGGAGCTGGAGCAGGTGAGGGGTTAGCGCTGCTTGTGGGATGCGTGCGCAGGCCTTTCTCCGGGGGGCAGGTGGGCAGCCGGGGGGATGGAGGGTCTCTGGTCGGGCAGTGCTGGTTTTGATGGGTGCTGCACGGCTCTGGCGCAGGGCGGCGGCCGGGGAACAGGCAGGTCCGGCCCGCCTGCACGCAGCCCGTGCCTCCCTCTCTCCTGCCTTTTTCCCCGCGCTGACCTTGCCCCCCACACAACTGCTCTCCCCCTCACCCCCCTTCCTTCCCAGTAGGAGAAGGAGATGCGGACCGCTGGCATGCGCGCCGACACGAATGTGCCCGCTGGGCTGGGCCGCCTGGCGCAGCAGCTGGCGCGCGCCGGCATCAGCTCCGAGCAGTACAAGGCAGCGGTGGGTAGCTCTTGAGCAGCTGCCCTGAAGCTGCCCTGAAGCTGCCTGCGGCTGGGCTGAACGCGCTGGCCCGCCTGCCTGACAACTCATGATGAACAGCCCCTCCCGCCCAAGTGTGGCAATAGCGAGGAGATGTGCCTGCCTGTGTGACCCTTCCCGCCTAGCCAACCAGTTTTCACCGTCTCGTCTGCCATTAGCCACCGTCTGTGCCTCCCCTACCCCGTCCTCTGCCGCCCTGCGTCCCACCATTTTTCCGTGTGCGTCCCCTGTTCCGCGCCGCACGCTGCAGCCGCCGTGCGGCAGTGCCCTCGCCGCCACCGCCCCACGGCGTGCATGCACCGACTACTGGCCCTCTGTAATGCCATGCGCCACACAGAGGGACCCAGTCAGTTGGTGCATGCACACTGTGCGGGGAAGGCTGGCACAGGCGGCAGGGGAGCACAGGCGGTGGGCAGGGCAAAATGGGCTTCGGGCTGGCTAGGAATGAAACACACAGAGCTATCCCTCCAAACAAGCTTTAGATTTGAGCCGTGGATTGAGATGGCAAAGGCTGCATCATTTGGAACGCCAACTTACACGCTAGTGTCTGCCTAGCCTGCAGCTGAGCCCACTCTGGTTGTTTCACAGACAGCCCGCGGTGCGTATGCACCGGAGTGCCCGCCCACCCTACCCGCCCCGCGCCCACCCTGCTTGCCCGCCTGTTCTCTCAAACCCCGCCTGCAGCCCGAGCCTGCCGTGGAGGAGAAGGTGGAGGAGGCTGCCCCTCAGCCTGCTGAGGAGGAGGCCAAGCCAGTGGAGGCTGCTGCCGCTGCCCCCGCTGCCGAGGCCGCCCCCGTTGCCGAGGCCGCCCCCGCCCCCGTTGCCGAGGCCGCCCCCGCTGCCCCCGCTGCCGAGCCCAAGAAGGAGGAGAAGGCTGCTGCCGCCCCTGCCGCCGCCGGCGGCATCTCTGCTGCGCTGGTCAAGGAGCTGCGTGAGGCGAGCGGTGCGGGCATGATGGACTGCAAGAAGGCACTGGCGGAGTGCAGCGGCGACGTGGAGAAGGCCAAGGAGGTGAGAGGGTGGGGCGTGTGAGGAGGGCAGGCTGCGGGGGCAGGCAGGAGGGGCATGTGACGGGGAGGGGGAGGCTTTGCTGCACGGGGGCGGGGGCGGGGGCGGTGTGGAGAAGGGCAAGCAGGAAGTGGATGGGTTGTGGCTAGTGTAGGAGGGGAGGGCTGCTGGGAGGAATGGGGTTGGGAGGAAGGGAGCAGGGAGGCGACAGTGAGAGCCGATAATGCAGGGAGGGACTGGGGGACAGGACGGGCGTTTGGTGGAGCAAGGCAGGTGTGCCGAGAAGGAGCAGTGTAGCGCTGCTGCCGTTGTGAAGTCAGACAGGCCCGTGCCAACCCTCTGCCTCACATTTGGCTGTCGTGCCCTGCGTGTCCATACCACCCATGCAGTTCCTGCGCAAGAAGGGGCTGGCCTCTGCCGACAAGAAGGCCAGCCGCGTGGCCGCTGAGGGCGCTGTGTGGTCCTACATCCACGCTGGCAGCCGGTGAGGGGGCGGGCAGGGAGGAGGCAGGCGGGGTTGCAGGGCAAGGCGTCACCTGCGGCAGCAGTAGCGCGGCTGGCCTGCGCTCTTAAGCAGAAGCGGCAGCGGCGCCCGTTGCTCCAGTCAAACCCATCTCCTCAGTCTACCTTTCCTTTCACCCACGCTGCAGCCTGGGTGTGCTGGTTGAGATGAACTGCGAGACCGATTTCGTGGCCCGCGGCGAGAAGTTCCAGGAGCTCGTGAACGACATGGCCATGCAGGTGAGCTGGCGCTGAGCTGGCGGGTCGCTGAGCTGGCAGCGCTGCTGAGCTTGCAGGCCAAGTGCAGCACTCTGCGCCGGTGTGCTTAACACACAGCGCTGTTGCCTGCCCTCTTGATATGCTGCGGCAGGGTGCTCTGCTCTCAACTGACTAGCCGTTGTAATGCTGCCCACTGCCCACCCCTCGCCACCTGTGCCCCCGGCTGCTTGCAGATTGCCGCCTGCCCCGACGTGACCGTGGTCAACGTGTCTGAGGTGTCTGCCGAGGCGCTTGAGAAGGAGAAGGCGATTGAGATGGAGAAGGAGGACATCAAGAGCAAGCCCGAGGCGATGCGGTGAGAGCGAGTCTGCTCTGGCTTGCTGCTGGGCGCTGGGTGGGGACAAGGGCATGTCCACAGCTGTTTGGGTGGGGCTGAGGACACGCCAGGGGCAAGCCGTAAGCGATGCAGTGAGCTTGGCTAGGGTGGTTTGGCACAGGGAGGCGGGGCGCCGCCTGGCTGGCCGGTGGCCCGGTTCTGTTGACCGGTGCTTTCTTGAGGCCGTCAGGCATGCACCATTTCTGCTCCTACCCATCTACTTGGGCACCACATAGTCCTGCAAAATCCTGACCTCCTCCGCCTGCTTTCTTCCCCTGTGTTGTGCAGCGAGAAGATTGTGCAGGGGCGCGTGGACAAGATTGCCAAGACCATGGCCCTGCTGGAGCAGCCCTACATCAAGGACAGCGGCAAGACCGTGGGAGGTGAGCCTGCGCTGTGCCCCGCTGTGCCGTGCCGTGCCGTGCCGTGCCGTGCTGTGCTAAGCTAGCAACCTAAGAGCAGCGGCAAACCGTGGTGGGTGGGAAGGGCAGGCAGGCGGCCAGCAGGTCATGCTGGGCCTGCTGCAGGCCACTGCTGCTGCTGCAGGCCACCCTGCTTTGCTGCTGCAGCGCCAGCAGGCCCTCCGGCGTCTAGGCCCCCTTCCCGCCTCCACACAGCAGCCAGTTTTGGCGACCGCCTGCCTGCCCTGCTTGTCAAACCCTCTGCCCACTCTCGACCCCTGCCCAACCCTCACCTGCTCGTGCCATGCCACTTTTCACCTCTGTTCCACTGTTTCCGTGCACTGCAGAGGTGATCAAGGAGTCGATTGCGGGCATTGGCGAGAACATCCAGATCCGCCGCTTTGAGCGCTTTGTGCTGGGCGAGGGCATCACCGTGGCCAAGGCTGACCTGGCGGCTGACGTGGAGGCGCAGACCAAGGCGATGCAGGTGCGGGGCGGGGCGGGGCGTGTGTGTGTGTGCACCCTGCAGCGTGGGTCCTGTGTTAAGACGGGCAGGAGGGCGCAGCATGGGCGGGCCAGCCTGCCACGCCAGCCGCCCAGCACAGCTGGACTCTGCTGGCACTCAGCAAGGGGCGGGAGGGCTGTGTATAGGTGCCGCCGACAAGGCCGAGGGCGCCCCGGAGGGAGGCAAGAGGGAGTTGCAAATATGCATTGTGGGTGGGAGAGGCGTGCCGACCTGTTGCGGTGTTCATGTTCTGCAGGAGGCTGCCGCCAAGAAGGCTGAGGAGGCGCCCAAGGAGGAGGCCAAGGCCGAGGCCAAGGCGGAGGCCAAGCCCGCCGTCGCCATCTCCGCCGCCGTGGTGAAGGAGCTGCGTGAGAAGAGCGGTGCGGGCATGATGGACTGCAAGAAGGCGCTGGCAGAGTGCGGCGGCGACGTGGAGGCCGCCTCCGAGTTCCTGCGCAAGAAGGGGCTGGCGAGCGCCGACAAGAAGTCGGGGCGCGTGGCCGCTGAGGGCGCCGTGGGCGCCTACATCCACGCCGGCAGCCGGTGAGGGCTCGGGGCAGGGGCTGCAGGTTAAAGAAGGAAGGCGGGGATGGAGCCAGGGTGCAGTGGGGGCTGCTCTACCTGCTGCCTGCGTGAGAGTGTGCGCTGCTGGGAGGCGGCCCAGCGCCTGCATGCTAGGCGCGCGCTGCTCGCCGCCCCGCATGTCCGCCCTTCAAGATTGCCCGCCGGGGCCCTTGGTCCTGTCAGCCCCACGCTCACTGACCTCCTTTGCCTCCTCCTTCCCCTGCAGCCTGGGTGTGGTTGTGGAGGTGAACTGCGAGACCGACTTTGTGGCTCGCGGCGAGAAGTTCCGGGAGCTGGTCAACGACATGGCCATGCAGGTGAGCTGAGCTGGCAGGCCGCTGACGTGGCAGCACTAAGGCGGCAGTGCTGCCGACCTGGCATCCCGCGATTGATCTGGCAGCGTGCCGCACACAGCCAGGGCGTGGTGAAGGACAATGGGGTGCTTCACAAGCGTCAGCACAACCGTGGGGCCCCTCTATGTGTCATGCCTGCTGACCTTGCCTGCATGCCTGCCTCTTGGCCCCCTGCAGATTGCCGCCTGCGCCGACGTGCGCTACGTGAGCGTTGCCGACGTGCCCGCCGCTATGCTGGAGAAGGAGAAGGCGATTGAGATGGAGAAGGAGGACATCAAGAGCAAGCCCGAGGCGATCCGGTACGCCCATGCTGACTTGGGTTGGGCAGTAGCAGTGCGGAGGGCGGGAGCCGAGTTGGGCAGCGGCAGGATGGCAGGGTGAGGGCGTGGGACGGTCAGGGCAGCGTGGCCTTGCAGAACGCTGCCTCCCCAGCCTCGCTCAGCCGCCTCACTGCACATTCTCGCCTCTCCTCTCCGCTGTGCAGCGAGAAGATTGTGCAGGGGCGTGTGGACAAGATTGCCAAGGAGATGGCGCTCATGGAGCAGGCCTTCATCAAGGACACCAGCATCACCGTGGCGGTGAGCTGGCTGCTGCCCTGGTCACGCTGTGCTACGCTGCGCTGTACCGCATCCCGTTGCGCTGCGTTGTGATCAACAAAGACACCAATACGAGTGTGGGAGTGCGCTGCGCTGTTCTCTGTGCGGCTGCGCTGCGCTGCGCTGCGCTGTGTGTGCGTGCCCTTGCCCCTCTTCTCAGCCTGCCCGCGACGTACCTGCCACCCTGCCACCTTCGCTCATTGTTTCCTGTGCCCCGCCCTGCCCCCTTGCCCCCTCCTCCCCCTGCCCGCAGGAGCACATCAAGGCGCAGATTGCGGGCATTGGGGAGAACATCCAGGTCCGCCGCTTTGCACGCTACGTGCTGGGCGAGGGCATTGAGAAGAAGGAGGTCGACTTTGCGGCTGAGGTGGCGGTGAGTGGGAGGGGCAGCGCTGCATTGTTGAGCTGTGTAAGCTGCTTGCATGGAGTTGGGGAGCATCACATGTGTGTGTGGCGCTGGAGTGGCGGCAGTGAGGCGCGGTGTACCGAGGGTGTGCTGTGCAGTGAGCACAGTTGGAGGGGACTCAAGTCTGGCAGAGGGCAGACTGCAAGGCATGCTAGCTTGCTTGCAGTCGGCTGCAGAAACCATGGGCAGATGGGTTACAGCCCTGCCACCTGTGCCCCCTTTTCTGCCCGCAGGCCCAGACCGGCGGCAAGCTGTAAGTGGCCCTGCAGAGCCTTGCACGGCCCTCCCCCAGCCGAAAGAAGAAGACGATGCAGCGATGCATGCCCAGCCCTGCGAGCAACTCTTCTGCTTCGACTACTAAAGAAAACCCAGGCACAGCTGTGGCACCCCCCTCTTAATCACAACCCCTCCCGTCCTTGTCCACCTGTTACGAATGTGTGTCTCCCCCCTTCCCTCAACGCGCACACTGCTCTGCCGTACCCACCCTGCGCTAGCTCTGCTAATTTTTGACCTGTGCCCGCATTTTTGGGTGGCGTCTCTGCGTCTACATTTCATTCGCCCATTTGTGCGCCCCCACTCCCCCTGCTGGTACGTTTGCTCTGGCGGCCCCGCCCTGCCCTGCCCCTGCCTCTTGCAGGGCCAAGCGCATGTGCCTGCATGCTCGATCTCTGATGATTTTTCGCTGCCGACGGTGCAACCCACGCTCGAGACCAACAAAACGACAGGGCTTTCAAGAGAACGTTCTGGTGGAAGCTCAGTTGAACAGTGGGGGGTTTGTTGAATGGACGGTGCCAGGTGACGGTGCCGCCTGCCTTGCCACAGCAGCGTATGTCAAACGCACGCTTTTACACGAGCGTGCATGCGGTAGCTGTGAGAGCGCGGCTGGCTCTAGGTTCTGTGAAAGGCAGCCTCCACGCCAGTACACCGCCAGCAGTAGGGAAATATAAGTTTACAATGGGGCTGCGTGATGGATTGTGCAGACAGCACTGTGTCAATGAAAGTAGGCCCACCGCAGCGGTACGTACAGGCAGGTCCAGGCTCGAGGGGCCAGCCCAGGGCCAAAGGAGGAAGACAGGGGATTGGCTGGACAGAGCAGCAAGGGAGCGAGGGTCTGTGTGGTCATGTGGCCGGCAGCAGAGCGGTAGCAGCGCTAGCCCTTGCCCCGGGGCAACCCGAGGCCTGCCTGTTGGGAAAGTTAGAAGGGCAGCCCCCGTGCTCATGCATCAGGAGGCTTCATGAGGAGAGTAGCTGCCACACCCGCCGCCGCCACTGCCGCTGCACCCACCAGGTACCCGCTCCACTCCCGCGGCTGCTGCCCATCTGCCTGTGCCAGCGCGCCAGCGCCGCCACCTGCAGCAGCAGCAGCTGCTGCCGCTCCATCCGCTGCCGCCGGTTGCTGCCCTTGGGCCGCCGCTGCCGCACCCGGCGGCGCAGCCGCAGCCGCGGGCTGCTGTTGCTGCTGCTGGGCTGCCGCTGTGGCTGCTGCTGCTTGCTGCTCCTCAAACTTCTTCACCCACTCAGGGAACAGCTTCCTGCGGACACAGCAGCAGGGCAGCAGGCAAAGCAAAGCTGGGCAGGAGAAGGGAGACCGCTGCTGCTGATGAGCAGTCCACAATCCTACAATCAAGCCAAGTCGGCTGCCATGTTGATAGGCAACTGAGGAGTTGGCTTAGCAAAGCCCTGTGCTGCTGCTAGGAGGGGTGCATCTGCAGGCCGCCTCGCAGGCACACAGACCACCTACTAAAGTTGCTAGACTGCAGCCCAACCTCACCACCCGCTGCCCATGACTGCACCCGAACGGGGGCTGCCACAAGCGCACCCACGATCACCCCTACTGCCGCTGCCCGCCCAGCAGCGCCTGCCAGTGCTTGCCTGAAGGTGGGGTTGCGCACGTTGTAGGCCAGTGACTCCCGGGCAAACCGCCGCTTCTCCGCTTGGGTGCTGCTGATCGCGCCTGCACAGGCGTACGCGCAGTGCGGGTGAACATGTATGGGCGAGTGAGGGTTAGCATTGTATTTGCGGAGCGTAGCTGGCCTGGGTGACCGCTGCTGGGCAGCTGGCCAGCGGTCAGGGTGCAAGGCCCTGCATGGACGCAAATCCCTATCCAAATTTCACCACCGGTGGCCACCTCCCTTGCCAGCCCGCCCCTGCACCCACTCGTGGTGCGCCAACGCTTCAACATCCATCGCAACAACCCCGACATCCACCCACGGTGTGCTGACCATGCATTGTGTCTCCCCTGCCCGGCCCGCCCCGCCCCACCCGCGCCCCGCCCCGCCCACCCGTGGTGTGCTGGGTTTCCACCATGAAAGAGAGGAGCCCAGTCAGTATGGTGGCCACACTCCACAGAGGGTTCCACGACTCGGGGTGAAAGTCAGACATGCTGCAGCGGCAGGGTGCGTGTGCGTGGAAGAGGTGTGTATGAGTGGCGAGGGGTGGTGAGAAGGGTGCAGGCGGTGGGGCAGGTGAGGGGGTGGGGTTTTACGAACTCGCGGTGGAAGTGTGTGCGCAAGTGTGTGTGCAAGTGGTGGGGGGTGGTGCGACGTGTGCAGGCGGTGGGGCAGGTGAGGGCTTCCAAGAGTCGGGGTGGAAGTCAGACATGCTGCAGGGGCAGGGTGTGCGGGTACGGTGAGCAGGACAGGCGGGTGGCAAACCGGGAGGAAGGGGCCGCGGCCGCGTAGCCTAGCTGATACGCAAACGGCAGCGTGATTGCCCGCCAACCGCATCCGCCCCTGCCCCCACCCGCCTGCACACCTCAGGCACAGCTTGGTGTTGGTTGCAAAGCGGCCGTTGGGTGTGAGCATGACGATGGAGGGGGGCTTGAAGGGGTACTGGGGCGGGAAGGTGACCTTGCCTGCCGGGGGGCGGGCAGGGGAGGGGCGGAGCAGGATGGGACATCAAGTCCGGTTGGCGTGTGGGACAGGCAGGTTGCGGGCAGCGAAGCAGCGTGAGGTTGCGCGTGTGCCTGAGGAGCGCAGGGGCATGCAGCAGCCGAGGCGGCCGCTTGCTGCGCACACTGCTGCAGCACAGCGGCTCACACCACTTCCTCCCACCTGTCCTGACCACTGGCGCACCCTGCACCACATCCCCCCAGCCTCGGCCACCCACCCACCGTGGTAGCAGCCCCCCTCAAAGTCGGTGGCACTCGACCCTTCCAGCACATAGTGCCACTCCAGCAAATTGTTGGGTGCTGGGTGCGCCGTGATCTGGGGCGCGGGCTCCTGCACACACGGGGCCAGCAGCATGAGCGTCGCGGACGCACATTGGAGGTGATTGCAAGCTGATTGATTTGAAAGAAAGGGAGCGGTGCAGGGCGGGGCTGAGAAGCTGGGTGCCAGCGGCAGCGGGAAGCGTGTGGGGCGCGGCGCAGCGCTGCCAGCAGTTCTCAAACGGCGGGCAGACAGTTGAGCGGGCGGGAAAGTACCTTGAGGAGGGCACGGTATTCCTTTTGGAGCCGGGTGACGCACGCTTTTGAAGCCATGGCTCTGCAGCAGGGGGGAAGCACGCGTGAAGGCGGGGCGCACCTCCGTGCCGCCGCCGCTGCTGCTGAGTGGCTGCGAGCGCGAGTACCCCGAGGCAAGCCGGCCGCAAGGATCGTGGATGCTTCTCCACCCACCTGACCAGCCTCTGCTGCGCCGGTGGGCCGCGCTTTCGACAAAGAACACGAGGTCAGGGGAAGGGCAGGCCCTGGCCTCGTGCGGGTGCGTTGTAGAGCTCGGGCCTGATGTGCCTGTTGCAAAGGTCCCTGTTTAGGGGCAGGACGTTTGGCCTCGCCCGGCCATTGGCGGCCAGGTGGCGCGTAGCATGTGCTGTGCAGCTGACCTTGTGTTTGGCAAACAGTTTGCTGGCCCGTGGCGTGTGATGCAATCGGAAATGCAGAGACGGGCGCATGTAGATGAGCAGCTGGCGGATGCAACGGAGACCAAGCCTTGCCCCAGCACTCCACTGCCCGCCACCCTGCCGCCACCGCTGCATCATACTCCACTTCACTGAGCAATTGGTTGAACTCGGCGGGATGAGGCTCAGGCAGGCGTGCAGTTTATGCCAGCGCTGCACAACAAGGAAGGGATACCGAAGGGCACATCGGCGGGAGCAGGCTTGCCATGTCGAAGGAGCTCAACGAGAGCACATGCGTATCTATGGATGCATCCAGCCTTGTGCTGCTGGGCCCGCTGCAAGCGTCTGCCGCTACCGGCGGCAGGTGACCGTCCTTGACATGTAATGCTGATTGCATGGCGAAGATTGAGCGCCCTGGATGCGCTGCAACTGCCGGACCCACCGCTGCCTTGCCATTCTGCTCTCTGCTTTGCTTTTGCCAAGAACTAACGCAATGATGCCACATGCATTCGAGGCGAGAATGGTGAGGCAAGCCATCTCAGACGGAACCGAGCACACATACTGCACGGCTGGTCCGGCTCAGCAAAGCAGTCCCCACAGCTGTGCCGCCAACACCGGGCCGCCGCCGCCTCAATGTCCCGCTGCAGCTGCGCATCCAGCTGCCCTCGCTTCTGCTCCACACGTCGCTTGGCCAGCCAGGGGCCCAGCCAGATCTGCACATGTGCCAACGAGTGACAAGGAGAGGCATGGTTGAGGTTGGGATAATCTGACACGCAGCCATACGTCACGTTAGGCGCCCCCCCAGCTGCCCCCATGCATGCCAGACACCGCTGGGAGCTACCTGAGCACAGCAAGGAGTGACAGCGCACCTGCTTCCCCTCGTGCTCCCATGCCTCGCGCTGCTTGGGCAGGCGCCCCTGAGCAGCCACGAAAGCCGGCAGCGCTGCGAGCATGGTGCCGTGCCGGGGCGGCGTCCTGGCAGGCTCCCACAGCCACAGCCGCGCAGCAAGATCCGGCCCCACCGCCGCCTCAACGTCCCGCTGCAGCTGCGCAGCCAGCTTGCCCCACTTCTGATCTTCACGCCGGCTGAGTAGCCAGCTTCCCAGCTTAATCTGCAGGGATTCAACGAGCGACAAGACAAGATACTTATGAAGTAGGGATCATCCAGGATGCAGCCAGACGTCCCGCTCTGTTCCCCCCAGCAGCTGCCCCCATTCATGCCAGACACCCCCAGGAGCTAACTTGAGCACAGCAAGGAGTGACAGCGCACCTGCTTCCCCTCGTGCTCCCATGTCTCGCGCTGTCTGGGCAGGCGCCCATGAGCAGCCACAAAAGCCGACAGCGCTGCGCACATGAAGCTGGGCGGTAGGTTCTGCCTGGCTTGCTCCCACAGCCCCGCCGCCAGCTCTGGCCCCGCCGCCGCCTCTAGGTCCAGCTGCCGCTGCGCATCCAGCTGGCCTCGCTTCAGCTCCATACGCCGGCTCCATAGCCAGGTGCCCAGGTTGACCTGCAATGGGTGGCAAACAAGTGACAATCAGACGTCAGTTACAACCGTAGATAGCCCAACACGCTGTCAGACATTGTATGGAACTACCGTACCCTTTCCCCCCCTTACAAGCCAAGGAAGGCAGGAGCAATTATGATCACAGCATGGGGCAGCAGCGCACCTGCTGCCCCTCAAGCTGCCACTCCTCCAACTGCGTGGGCAGGCGCCCCCGAGCAGCCACAAAAGCCGTCAGGGCGCCACACATGGAGCTAAAAGGTAGCCGCTGCCTGGCTCGCTCCCACAAGCCTCCCGCCGCCAGCGCCGGCCCCACCGCCGCCTCAATGTCCCGCTGCAGCTGTGCACCCAGCTGCCCCCGCTTCTGCTCCATGCGGCGGTTGGCCAGCCACGCGCCCAGCCTAACCTGCATGTGTTAGTGAGTGACAACGGGAGGTGCGCATGAAGTTGAGGTCATCCGACCCACAGCCAGACGTGTCGCTGTAACGCCCCCCGCTTGCTCCCATGCAGCCAATCCGGCCGGGAGCTCATTTGAGCAAAACAGGAAGTGGAAGCACACCTGCTTCCCATCGTGCTCGAACTTGTCAAGCGCCTTGGGCAGGCGCTCATGAGCAGCCACAAAAGCCGACAGTGCTGCAGGCATGTTGCTGCGAGGTCGAGTGGCAGGCTGCCACAGCCTCGCAGCCAGCTGTGGCCCCACCGCCGCCTCAATGTCCCGCTGCAGCTGCGCAGTTAGCTCCCCCTTCCTCTGCTGTGCACGCCGGCTGGCCAGCCAGGTGCCTAGGTCGACCTGTGGGTACAGAAATGCGTGCATGCCACATGTGATCTATGTGCATGGCTGGGCCAGTGAACCGGCACAAGCTGCCTCCACTGTGGAAACGCTGCCACCAAGTTCTGCCTTTGCATGGCTTTCGGGCTCACCTGCTGGCCTTCGTGCTCCCACACCTCGACAGATGTAGGCAGACACCCTGTGGCAGTTGTGAAAGCTTCCAATGCACGGCAGACGAAGTCGGGCGCGTGCCGTATGTGGGTGCTGCCGCTGCTAGCACCACCACTGCCACTGGCGCTGCCCTGGGCACCGCCAGCGGCGGAGAGCAGGGGTGCGCTGGCGCCGCGCCGCCAGCTTGCAGCACTCGCACAGCGACGCTGAGGCGCCCGGAGCGTGCTGCTGGGCCGGGCGTGCCCAGCTGGGCGAGCGGCTGGCACGGCCGAGAGCCTCAGGGAGGCGTGCAGCATTTCCAGCGTTTCACAACAAGCGATGGCGACCCAGGGGCGCATCGGCCGGCGCAGCCTGACACTTGGGGCTTCAAGGAGAGCATCCGCCCTCCCTGCTGGGCCCGCTGCCAGCGGCTGCCGCCACCGGCGGCAGGTAAAGTCAGCCCTGCCCTTTCTGTGGCTGCTACGGGCTGGACATTCCAGCGGCGTCAATGCAGTATCTTGATTGCTAGACCCGAGGTAGGAGATGACGCCCCTTTGCAGCCCTGGGCGCAGCATGCTCAGGGTGTGCCGCTTCAAGGGCGCACGCCGGGCAAGGGCGCGCTGCAACAAGGCACAACCGAGGGAGAGGCACTGCAAGATCCCCAAACGCAGCTGCGCCACAACCTGGGGTACATGCCCATACTGTGCTCACACATGCGCAGCTCAAAGACGCAGCGGCATATGCCATGACGGCATGCCGTGCAGCTACATAACACGAGCCTGCATGCGCACGGCGCTCTTGCTCAAGCCCGCCGCTGCCTGCCACTCCCTTCATGTTTTTGTAATTTCTTGCGAAAATGTAAGGTTTCATGTCATACTGAGTGCAAAGCAGAAATGGAGGGCCTCCGCTCTCACAGAGCTGCTGCGAATGCTGGGCCCAAAACTGCCTCGCCACTGCGCTCTCCGCTTTGCTTGCTTCGTACCGAGTATACTCGTAATGAGTATGTTGTTGACACATGCGTCAGAGTAAAAATTGAGAAGGCGACCCATCTGAGACAGAAACAAGCGCACTTACGCACGGCAGGTCATGCTCAGCACAGCGGTCCCCCACAACTGTGCCTTGAGGATGGGGCATACTGCTGCCGATGTCCCGCTGCAGCCGCGCACCGAGCCGCCCCCGCTTCTGCTGCATGCGGCGACTGCGCAGCCAGATGCCCAGGTTGGCCTGCAGCAAGATCAGGCAGGACAGCTCACATGAGCAGGTGGCTAAGTAGGAGGGCGTTGCAGAAAGCAAGGGACCTGCCAATACCCCATGGGCCCACTGGTGGCGCTGCCTTGGCCAAGGCAGTGATCCCGTACGCACACACCTGCTTTGCCCTCATGGTCAGAGGTCCAGGCGCTTTGGATCCCACAGCCCTGCCAGAAGCTGCGGCCCCGCTGCGGCTGCCACGGCCTCAATGGCCTGCTGCAGCTGCGGGACTAGCTTGCCCGCTCGCTTGTCTCGGCGCCGCCTTGTGATCCAGTGCCCCAGCGTGAACTGCACAGCAGAGGGAGGTGCGCATTTGCGTGGCAGGTGCGACATCATGGGGAGGGGGCGGGGGCAACCCCAAGCAGGCCCGTGGACGACCTGAAGCATTGCGGGGCTGCCGCAGAGGAGCGCATACTCGTAGGCGCCTGTACACTGTGCTCTGCTTGCCGCCCCCATCCTCACCTTGGTCCCATGGTACTCCCACACCTCGCCAGCCTTGGGCAGGCGCCCCTCAGCTCCTAAGAAAGCGCCAAACACCTGCAGCTTCTGCCTGTGCTGCAACAACCACAGTGGGTCCCACAGCTCTGCCGCCAGCTCCGGCCCCACCGCCGCCTCTATGGCCCGCTGCAGCTGCGCATCCAGCTCCCCCTTCCTCTGCGCCCTTCGGCGCCTGTTCAGCCAGTCACCAAGCTGGACCTGCGGCAGGGGCACGTGGAGATCTACTAGCATGTCCACTATTTGCCTACAAAACGCCCGAATTAGCATGCACCATGCCGCCATGTGGTGTACACACTGCCATTATTTGATGGCCGAGGCGCTGCCAAAACCAACTGCCAGCATCCCACCTGCTTGCCGTTGAGCTCGCTTGTCTCCTCCGTCCCAGGCAGCCGCCGTTGGGTCGCTGCAAACGTTTGCAGCGCCCGCGCCAGCCGTGCTTGGCGGCTGGATGCCGACGCTGGCTCCCACAGCCCTGCTGCCATCGCCGGCCCCACCGCTGCCTCAATGTCCCGCTGCTGCTGGGCATCCAGCTGCCCCCGCTTCTGCTCCATGCGGCGGTTCTGCAGCCAGATGCCCAGGCTGACCTGCACGCATGGGGGCTAGGGCAATGAGGTGTGCATGCGTGATGAGGTAAAGAGAGGTGTGCACCCCATGCTCGGTGTCAGGAATTGGTGGGTTGGGATTCACGGGGCCCAGTTTGGGCATGCCGAATGTGTTACGCCCAACACTCGAACCGTCCACAAGCCAAGGATAACAAACATCACAGGCATACAGGGAATAACCCTCACGTCTTGGCCGCCATGCGCCCATGCCTCTGTTTGTATGGGCAGCCGGCCCTCAACCCGTGTAAAGGCGGCTAGGGCATCACCCATGAAGCTGACAGGCAGCCGCTGTCTGGCTCGCTCCCACAAGCCTGCCGCCAGCGCCGGCCCCACCGCCGCCTCAATGTCCCGCTGCAGCTGGGCCCCCAGCTGGCCCCGCTTTTGCTCCTTGCGACAATTGGCCAGCCAAGCACCCAGTGAGACCTGCGACCACGTGATAAAATAAGGTGCACATGAGTTTGAGATGATCTGACGCCAGACGTGTTGGTGGGACGCCCCGAACGCTTGCAAGCCAAGCAATGCTGGGAGCTATCCCGAGCACGGCATGGGGTGGCAGCCGCACCTGCCGCCCCTCATGCTCCCACTTCTCTGGCTGTTTGGGCAGGCGCCCCTGAGCGGCCACGAAACCCGACAGTGCTGCTGGCATTATGCTGTGCTGGTGCAGCTTCTTGGCAGGCTGCCACAGCCCCGCCAGCAGCGCCGGCCCCACTGCCGCCTCAATGTCCCGCTGCCGCTGCGCCGTCAGCTTGCGCCACTTCCGATCGCCACGCCGGGTGGCCAGCCAGTTGCCCAGGTTGACCTGCAGGGTGCGCCAGCAAGCGGCAAGACGATATACGTACGATGTTGACATAATCCAGGTTGCAGCCTTTCCAGACGTCTCGTTTGTGGTGCCCCCCGCCCGCCCCCATGCATGCTAGACATCGTTGGGAGCTACCCTGAGCACAGCAAGGAGTGACAGCGCACCTGCTTCCCCTCGTGCTCCCATGCCTCGCGCTGCTTGGGCAGGCGCCCGTGAGCAGCCACAAAAGCTTCCAGGGCGGCACAACCGAAGCTGAACGACTGGTTGGCAGGCTGCCACAGCCCCGCAGCAAGCTGTGGCCCCACCGCCGCCTCCATGTCCCGCTGCAGCTGGGCCGCCAGCCTGCCCCGCTTCTGCTGTGTACGGCATTTATATAGCCAAGTGCCCAGGTCCACCTGTGGATGCAGCGATGCACGAACTTGACATGTGACTGCATGTGGGCCTGGGACGACTGGACAGACATGAAGGGCCAGTACTGTTATATGGCGAAATCCATATAGCACCCCGTTTCCATGCACGGACAGTCCACTTGTGCCACGAAGTGAAGCACAAGGGACTCACCTCCTGGCCGTCATGCTCCCACACCTCGCCACGTCTAGGCAGGCGCCCTGTGACAGTTGCAAAAGATTCCATTGCCCGGCAGTTGAAGTCAGGTGCGTGCCGCACGGGACCGCCGGAGCCGGTGCCGCCACTGGCGCTGCCGCTGCTGGGTGCGCCGTCAGCAGCGGACAGCACGGGTGCGGGTGCGCGCCGCTGGGTTACAGCTCTCTTACTGAGCTGCCGAATCCCAAGGAGCGTGCCCCCCGGCCGGTCTAGCCCGACCGGGCGTGCGGCTGGCACGGCCGGGAGCCTCAGGCAGGCGTGCAGCATTTGCAAGCGCTGCACAAATGGAAGGTTCCTTGGGGCACATCGGCGGGCCAATGAATGCCTTGGGGCTTCAAGGAGAGCATCCGCCAACTCCTGCTGGGCCCGCTTCAAGCGGCTGCCTCAGGCTCTACTGGCGGCATGTATCCTGACTCTACCGGCGGCATGTATCATGTATGATAGCCAGCCATGTTATTTTTGATGGCTGCCACGGCTCCAAGCCGTCCTTGATCTTGCTACATGTGTGAAAGATGTGCTTTCAAACGCCCCTTGACATCCCAGCGTCCGTGTTGGACGGCAGCCTTGCGGGCACAGGGCGGGCAAGGCGCAGCTTTCGTGAAGAAGAAGAAGAAGAAGAATACGCCCTTGGGCGTGGGTTGAGGAAACCAGCAGAGGTGTGGGCCCGCAGCATTCGTGCATGGAAGAGTTCCCCGAGCACCGCTCACAACCTGGGGACGCGCTCATGCCGCACCCCACCCACACGTGCATCTCAGCGCAGCATTGGCATGCACGGCACCGACATGAGATGAGCCCTGCATACAACTGCCCATTGCTGCCCGCCACTTCCCTCTCTGGCGACTAATACTGGGCGTATCGGGCAATCCTGCTTGCGCAGTGAGCCGTTCACATGCAGCAAGTGTGCGCACTTTCATGGGTGGAATGCTTTGCGCCATAGCTGAGCACATCAAAGTCGGCTTGGTAAGAGGCGTGAAGCACGGGGAAAGCAGCACATACAGGCAGAGAGGATTGAGGTCACATGCAGTGCCACGTGAACGGCATGGTTAGGCCGCCTCAGTGCCCAGTGGTGCCACGAGGGCCGCGTCCGCTGCTGCCTCAGTCGTTCGCTTTATGCTGTCGCTGCATGCCCGGACTCCCCGCTTCTGCCTCCAGTATCGTGCAGGGCACCGCTTGCCCAGCTCTGACTGCAGGCAAGGACAATGCACGGTGGCAAAACGCATGCTGGGCAGCAGAGCCAGCGCACACCGTCGCAAACTGGACCTGCCAACTCCATCTGCCAGCCTGCACAGCGCACACCCCTTGAGAGGCTTTCAGAAAGGGCATTACAGCACAGCCAGTGCCAGCGCACCTGCTATCCCATGTGCACCCGCGTCTCTTGCTGCTTGGGACAGGCGCGCCTCAGCTGCTGCAGAGGCTGCCAGTGTCAGCACTCGCTGCCCACGAGTCCCAAAGCCGTGCCGTAAGCGCCGGCCCCACCGCTGCCTCGATGTCCCGCTGCCGGTGCGGAGCCGAAGCAAGCCGCCCGCGCTTCTGGTCTGACCGGCGATTTTGCAGCCACATGCCCAGTGGCACCTGCAGGCAGGGGCAGGCAGGGACGGAGCCGCTTGATTGCAACAAACCTGGCACGGGGGCAACAGCAGGCAGGAGCGGGTGCAATGGACAGAGTCACAGGATGCACTGCAAGGAGCTGCAGCGCACCTGCTGCCCCTCGTGCTCCCACTCCTCCAGCTGCTTCGGCAGCCGCCCCTCAGCCGCTCCAAATGCCGCCAGCGCTTCATGAAGCAGAAAGGTAGCCGCTGCCTGATGGGCTGCCACAGCCCCGTCAGCAGCGCCGGCCCCACTGCCGCCTCAATGTCCCGCTGCAGCTGTGCACCCAGCTGCCCCCGCTTCTGCTCCATGCGGCGGTTGTGCAGCCAGATGCCCAGGCTGACCTGCAAACATTGTGGATTTGAGCGTGCACACTGCAGCTGTTGAAGTACAGCAAGCAACGACAGCCGTGTGCCTTAAGCTTGAGCGCTTGCCCGGCGGAGCGCCCTGGCGCCCTGTAACAGCAGGTGCAGGTGTGGGGCGGCTGTACGCACAGGCACAGGTACAGGTCACGGGCGGGACAGGCAGCTTGCGCACTACGTGGCACAAGGCACAATGCATACAAGACAGCACAGCAACGGCTCACCTGCTGCCCCCCGTGCTGCCACACATCTGGACGCCTACATAGCCTGCCTTCAGCTGCTACAAATGCCGCCAGGGCGCTGCACGCAAACCCAGATGTGTGCCGCGTGTAGGCGCGGCTGGTGCTGCCGCTGCCGCCGCTGCCGCCACTGGTGCCGCCAGCGGCCAACAATAGCGGCGCGCTAGTTTCATGGCGCCGGTGGGCAGCCCTTGCATGCTGGTGCGAAATCCCGGGGGGCGTGCCTTGCGGCGAGGCCAGCGCTGCTGGGGAAGCCGTCGCCGGCACCCACTTGGAGGCGTGCAGCATGTCTGCGTACATTTCAAGGTAAATGTAATAGCTATGGCAACGTTGACGCATCACACTGGTAGGTAGGCTACAAGGAGAGCACTCCCAGTTTTCCGCTGCGCACGCTGCGAGCTGCTGCCGCCACCCGCCACATGTTCCGCTGCTACGTAAGCCTAGACTGATGATCCATGATGCTTCGATCCATCATCATCATATGATCCAGGGGTAGAGGGAGCAAATAACTGCACAGAGCTAATCACAGAAGGAATCTCACTCTGGCAGCAGCGGGTGATGGCAGCAACGCCGCGGTTACAGTGACGGCGCTCCACGGCAGAATTGCAGCAACCCTGTTGCAAGTGCTGGGCTTGCGCTGACTCGTGTCTGTCTTACTTCTGTTCTGTTACAAACCAGGGTTGGTGAAGCTAATGGGTGTAAAGCTGTTTTTGGGTGGGTGACGGAATGATGGGCAGAGGGCTGGCATTCAGAGGACCAACAATGGAAGAAGCGCCCCTACCCCACGGTAGCGACGGGTGGAGAAAACGTCCCATGCCCATGCATGCGACAGTAGAAAAAGCCGTGGTCCACGGCAATGCAAAAACAGTATGGCTGGGAGAGCGACCCCCGCCGGTGAAAACGAGAGGGGGCTCCCCTGCCCTCGCAGGCGAACCCCCAGTAAAAAAGCCGGCCCCTTACCGGAAGGCAGAAAACGGAGGGGGGCAAGAATCAGGGCACGAGGCCCCAGGTTGGCAGTGTGATGCAGGCAAGGTAAGGCGGGGAGAGATGAGCAGGGGGAGCGAGGGGCAGGTAGAGGGCAGGCGCCAGGGCCAGCAGGGAGGCGAGCAGGCGCCTGCAGGCAATATGCACAAGGGGTAGTGCAGCATGAAACGCGGAGGGTGTGCAGGGTGGGGTTGGGAGGGACAGGACCAACACCTGCGGAGAGCAACAGGATGGGAGCAAATGAGGTGCTGCTGCCAGTTTGACTAGGTATCGAGGGGAGCGAGGCACAGGGCATGCGGGGGTTAATAGGGACAGGGGCAGGTGAGGGGGTGGAGGTCGATGGGAGAGCGTGCAGGGCGAGGCAAGGGTCGCACAACGTGTGAAGCTACGCAACGTGTGGTGCTGCCAGCGGGGGGCAGGGGCAGGCAGCAAATGCACAGGGGAAGCAAGGAGGCTCAAGCGAGTGAGGAATGCAAAGATAGGCGCGAAATTAGTTCCTTGCAAGAGTGAGATGGGGCACAAGCACAAGTGCCGAAGCAGGGGAGGGTCGTTCAAATGGAATGGAAGGGGATGCAGGGGTTGAGGGTTTTGTGCACATGAGAAGTGCGGAAGGGGCATGCGATGGTGCCAGTTTTTTTTTATGGGGGCCAAGAGCACCCCAGGGCCGCTTGCTGCATGCCCAGCGGCAGGCACCTGCGCCACGGCGGCGGCAGCGGCCAGCGCTGCAAGCGGTTGTGATGGCACAGGGATGGGTGTTTGGTTGGTACAGATTTTGTACAAGCTTCCTCACCGCCTCCGCCTAGCTGACCGCCGTGCGCTGGGGTGGCTGAGGCCGCACCGCTGCGCATCAGCGGGGCTCAGGCGGTGGCGGAGGGCGGGCAGGCGGTGGTGCGTGGCCACACCCCCACAAACTCCTCCTCCCGATAGGACAAAAAGTCCTGCAGGATTGCGGGCGAGTCCTCCAGGAACAGCTGGCGGGTGATGCCGCCCACCAGCTTGGGCAGCGAGTACTTGGTGCCTGCAAAGCGGAATAGGGAGGTAGCGGCAAATGGGGAAGAGGTGGAGGGGCCAGGTCAGGTGGGGAAGGGGTGCGTCGGTAGAGGAAAGGTGAGGGGTAGAAAGAATGAAGAGGGGCACGCGGAGCGGGGTCGGCAGCGGCAGCGGGCTGAGCAGCGAGCGCCCTTGTGCGCACACGTGTCAGCAGCGCGCGGCAGAGCGGCAGGGGCGTGAGGGTGCGCTGCCAGTGGGCAATCCATGCGCCATGTGTGTGTGCACACGCGTACCTGAAAGTGCAGAGGCGGAGAGGCCCAGGGAGGGCAGGGCGCTGTAGTTGTAGGCATAGAGGGAGGAGAGGTAGGGGGCGGTGCCTGGGTGCTTCTCCAGGAACTCAAAGCAGGGGCCCTGCAGGTAGAGAGGTAGGTAAGGAGGGAGAGGGAAGCGTGGACGGGACGAGCGTCAGAAGGGGCGGGTGTGACGCATCCTGTGTGCCACCCGACTGCTGGCCAGGCCCCTTGCTTGCTCTGGCTGGCACCAGCTCAGCACAGCGCCACCTCAGCATGACCCCCAGCCAGACCACGTGGCCGCCAGTACCTGCGTTGCCAGCCCCCCGTGCCAGCTCAGCGCTGCCAGCTCAGCTCACCAGGTAGGGATGGTCGTCAATCAGCTGGTTTCGCTCCTGCCCCGGGGGCGCCTCAAACCGGTCCGCCCACGTGGCAATCTCCCCCGCCACGCTGGCCAGCTCGGGGCGCAGCGTGGCGTCGGTGAGGAGACCAGTGGACACCACCAAAAAGTCGAACACGCCCTCGTCCCCTTTGACCGAGTGCACCCGCACTTGCGTGCCGTCTGCTGTGGGCTCCAGCGCGCGCCAGGCGGAGCCGGTGTGCAGGCAGAAGTTGGGGTAGGCGGTTGCGCGGTTGAAGGTGTCGTTGGTGGGAGGCTGGTTGAACTGCATGAAGAAGTTGATGCCGGCGTACCTGCAGACCAAGTAGACAGCAAAGGGGTTCATGAAAGAGGCAAAAGTCAGACTGCAATTTTGAGAGGAGATTGGTTGTTGGGTGGATGTGGCAGGGGTGTTGAGTGGATGTGCCACGGTAGGCGGGGTGGGTGGCAGGGCAGTGAGAAAAGGCAGCGGGGGGGCACTGCAAGAGGGCGGTGCCTGCGTGAAGAACAGCTGTTGCACAGGAATGCCTCGGATCCTCCCCAACAGTTGTCTCTCGCCACTCACTTGGATGCGTCGTCCAGGTCCGAGAAGTGTTTCATGAAGCCGGGCTGCTCCATCCAGCGGATGGGGTTGATACGAGGCAGCTCGGCCCGCCGCACAAACACGTGCACCTCGCCCGCCCCGCGTGCCAGCGCGTACTGGGCGTTGTCAAACGCGCTCGCGCCGCCTGCGTGAGCAGCAAGGGGAGGGAGGGAGGCAGGGTGTGAGCGACAGGAGCAAGCGCGGCGGCTGCAGAGCTACAATGCATAGTGTGGCAAGCGGGCAGGCGTCCGCTGCGCACTGGCGCCCACTAGTGCTGGCTGGCTGGCTGGCTGGCTGGCTGGCCGCTCTTCCAGCAAGAGCATGGCTCACCTCCCAGTATGGCGATGCGCTTGCCGCGCAGCCCCTCAAAGTCGATGGGCTGCGAGGTGTGGGCGTACAGGTGGGCGGGCACAGACTCCTTGATGAAGGAGGGGACATGCCTGCAGCGGAGGAGGCCGGAGGAGTACGGGGCGGATAAGGGCAGGATGGTGATGTGTTGAGCGGAGGGTTCATGCAGCGGTGCGGTGCACTACAGCAAGGCAGACGTGGCGGCAGGCCCAGCTCAACAGCAGCGCCTTAGCTGTACACAAACCAGGCGCAGCCTCATCACGCCCCCACACAGCACTCGCTGCCGCCCTGGATGCCCATGGAAGCAGCACCACCTTGCGGGCACGAGCTACCACTCCATCTGTCACCATATGCCCTCAACCCCCTTGTGCACAGCACACCTGCCACCTACACATTTAAAGCAGCACGCTCACCACTCGCCGCCGCCCTGGATGCCCGTGGCCAGCACCACCTTGCGCGCCAGCAGCTCCTCCCTGGCCCCGCTGGAGCGCTGCACCGTCAGGCGGAAGCCGGCCGAGGCGGAGGAGCGGTCCACTGGGTCGATGGCCAACACGCGGGTGCCATTCTGGACGGGGATGCCCAGCACGTGGCGGTACCACACCAGGTAGTCCATCCTGCAAGCAGATTCGGGTTTCAGTTTGGGGTTGGGAGACGGGGAGTAACAGTGGTGAGGCACAGAGGATGCCCAGCACGCGGTGGCACCACGCCAGGCAGTCCATCCTGCAGGAAAGAACGCAAGGCTCGGTTTGGGTTCGGGATTTGGGCGCTACTACGCTAATTCACCCCCCAGCACCCGCCCCGCCCTGCATGACCTGCATGCCCCCCTGCCAGCACGCCCCCCGACCCACACTATCACCACTCACTCCTTCACTCTATCACCACTCACTCACTCACTCCACATCACTCACCAGAGGTCGTGCGGGATCTTGTCCAGCTCGGCCCAGGCCCGCCCGCTCTCCGGCTCACGCGCCACCCCCTCCGCTTGCAATTGCCACCTCTCCTGCGCCCCCCTGCCAGCACACATCCACCCCCTCAGCACTGTCCCCGGCCCCTATCTCCACCCACCAGAGCTCGCGCGGGATCTTGTCCAGCTTCTCCCAGGCCTGCCCCCCGAAGCGCGCCTCGTAGTAGGCTTGGAATGTGATGGAGGGCATGCCGTAGTCGAGGCCGGTGAGGTGCTTGGGCGTGCGCAGGGTGACCATGCGGGCGTAGGTCACCCAGGGGCCCTCTTTGCCGGGCTGTGGAGGGAGGGGAGCAGCAGGAGGAGGGAGGGCAGGGAAGCCGTTAATGAGTGGCAGCAGGGGCTACGCAAGGAGGGGCAGGGGGGGGATGGTGCGCAGGCAGTGTAATGCTGGAAGGCCCAGAGGCACGGGATGCAGGCATGAACATGCGTGCACCTGGCGCGGCGTGACCAGAACCGACAGCTGTGAGTGGAGCGTCGCCGCCCAACCACACCTGCCTCACCTCGTTCTCATCCAGGCACACAATGTTGTGCACCTGCTCGCGAATGAGGCCAAAGGCAACCGCCAGGCCGCACTGCCCGCCGCCCACAATCACGACCTGTGCAGGCAGGGAGGCGGCGGTGGGATGGGCAGGCGGGGTGTGGGGCGGGGCTGGGTGGGGGGCAGGGCAGGGCGGGGCAGGGCGGGCGGTGCGGAACATCTGGGCTGTTCAAGTGCCGCAGGGCAGCGCTAGCATTACAGGATATGTGCACTGCGTGACATGGCGGGGCGGGGCGGGGCAGCAGGCGTCAGGGGATGCCAGTGGTGCCTCACGTCAAAGGAGCGCGGTGCGCCGGCCTCCGCATGCCGCTCCTGCACCCACTCGCGCCCGGGCCATGCCAGTATCTGTAGCTCCTTTCTGACCTGTGAAAAGGCAAGGGGACGAAGTGGCCAGGCGAGGCAGGGGTGTTTTGAACATTCACTGGAGCCTGCTGTCAGTGTAGCAGGCGGGGGCCACCCGCCGGAAGGGCGGGAAGCTGCTTGGGTAAGCCAGGGGCCTGGCCCCAAGCCCGCCGACCTTGGCACAGCACGCAGGTGCAGCACGTGAAAATGCACACCTGCTCCGAGTGTTGAGCCAGGCCGCCCTCCAGGAGTGAAGGGACGTTGCTGCCACAGTCGCCCATGATGGTTGTGAGGGGGTGCCAAGGTGCCAAGGAAGGGGTTGAAGATGCAGAGATGTGTGGTGCGCCCCGAACCTGACAAGCGAGGTGCAACTGCTTGTTGAAAGCGAGGAGACGTGCCGTTTCTAGCTCGTCCCTGTCCAGCTGGCAGTTCACGTCGCCCGTTTAGGGTCAACATTCGCGCATCGACCTCCCGGGGTTGGATCAGGCCCAGGAAATACATTGCCACGATTCAAGGCAGAGTGCGCCTATGGTAGCGAGCTGTGCAGTGTGGGGTGGGCCCGATACCAGGGTGGCCCCACTGCAGCTGGCACATGCGCGGGGCCGCCAGCGGGGCCGCCACCAATGCTGATGCCCCTGATCAACCAGCGTCCCACGACCCCGGCCAAGCCTGCAGTCAGCCTTTTGGAGCAACATTCCAAGCTCAAGTCACCTCCGACGGGGCAAGCCTCTGCAAGCCGACAACCTTGCACCGCCTGCTTCCCCCGTGCACGTCGGACAGAGTCACGAGGGGAGGTGCCGTCGATTCAGAGGTGCACAGCCAGGCACAGACCCTTACATACACAGGCAGAAATCGTGTCACATGCGCTCGTTAGAAGTACAAGGTTGGCGCTGAGCAGTGCCAGGAGTGGCTGTCCCACACAAGGAGGGGCAGGAGGTGCGTCGGGTGCGGGTTGGGGCGGCAAGTGAGGCCGTTGGTCGGTCAGAAGCGTCAAGAGCTGCGTCGGTCAGCAGGGTGGAGCAAAAATGATACATAACATGACATAGACAGAGTAATAGGGGAAGTGGAGATAGGAAAACCCCGGGCGGTGCTACATGGCGGGGCATGGGCATGGGCAGGGAGGGCAGGGTGGGCATGCCGTGCAGGCAACCAGGGACCTGCACCTGGTGCTCAGAATTAGATGTCCTCAACCTCGACACCCTCCATCATTACGGCATCCCCATCCACGCAGCCACCAGCAACATCCCCAGCCGCTGTAGCGCCATCGGCAGCCACTTGTGCAGTGGGTGCTGCCGCCTGGGCAGCGCTGCCGTCCAGGTGCTTGCCACTGGCACCAGCCGCAGCGCCGGTGCCAGCGCCGCTGCCAGGTACGGCAGGTGAGGGAGCGGCGAGCTCGAGCAGGAGCGCCTGCGCCGCCTGCACGTCGCCCACGCCGCCCTCCTGCCACCCCCAGCAGCTCTGCCCCAGGCGGCACAGATAGGTGACCGCCGCCGCCGGCTGGCGCTCCAGCAGCAGCGGGGGCGGGGCGTCATCACCACCCAGAGAGGCTGTGCTGGCACATGTCTGCAGCTGCTCCGGGCCGCCACCTGGCCCCTCGGTGCTGCCCGGAGGAGCGGCATCTGCTGCCTGGGCGCACAGACTTTGGAGGGCGGCCAGGAAGCCACCAGCCAGGAGGCCCAGCCTGCCGGCATCAGCGTCGCCCTTGCCCCCCGCTTTGTCTGCGCTGCCGCCATCCACGGCTGCTACTGCTGCTGCTGCTGCTGCTGGCATTGAGGCAGCCACGCAGCCAGGCCAGACGTCTATGGCAGCTGCCAGGGGTGGCAGCACGGCGGCTGCCGCTGAGGAGCAGGACAGCAGGTCGAGAAGAAGCGCCCAGAAGGCCTGAAGGGTGCGAGGGCACAGAGTGGGGCGCGCGGGGGAGGGGGGGCAGCAGAGGCGGCGTCAGCAGTGGTGTCGTGGGGTAGGCAGCGGCAGTGAGCGCGACAAGCGTGCCCCTGGCTGCAGGCCTGCTGCGCCTGCTGCACCCGCTGTGCCTGCTAGCAATCCTGCCAAACTTCCAGCAGACAGCCACCCCGCCCTGCACAGCACACACTGATGCCTCGGCGCCTGCACAGCGTCCCCGCCCCCCGCTGCACCTGAGGTTCGCCTCGTAAGCGGGCCAGCCCCGCCGCTGCCGCCGCCAGGGCACACATTTCCGTCTCCGTGTGCCGCGGCCGCCGCTGCTTGCCCCCGCCTGCTCGGCCGGCGCTGCAATCCGCCAGCACGGTGCGGTGCAGGCGGCGGAGCAAGGCGGCAGTGAAAGGCTCCCCCTCGCTGCCCCCGCTGCCGCCGGGCTGCTCAGAGTCTTCCGAGCCCGCTGCTGCTGCTGCTGCGCACGCTCTCCGGCCCTCCAGAAACTGTATGTGCGCAGCGCAGTGCAGCAGCCACTGCATCTGCCGCCCCAGCAGCGCCTCTTGCTTGGACCACACCAAAGCGAACGGCAGCCCGCCGCTGCTGCTGCCGCTGTCGCCGTCCTGCTGCGCCTGCTGCGCCTCCGCCTGCTGCACTGGTGGATTCTGATGCTCTGCCTGCCCGCCGGGACCAAGCTCAAACCACCCCTCTGGGGCCGCGTGCGCTGCGACCTCCGGCGGCTGCTGCAGCAGGTGCCCCTTGGGCACGTGTGCCGCGCAGTCCAGCAGGGCGGTCTCAAAGCACGCCAGCAGGGACTGAAGCGTGAGGCGCTGCTTCAGCAGAAGGCTGTGCAGCTGGAAGGCCACGTGGTGCACCTTCTCCAGAGCGGCCACCGGGTCTGCTTTGGTGCCGGCCGCTGCCGCCGCCGCCGCCGCCGAAGTGATGCCCTCCAGAAGCTGCGCCGCCTCATCTGGTGCCGTCTGCTGCTCCCGCGCCGCCTCCCCTGCGAGCTGGTTGGCAGAGACAGCCAGGGAGGCCTCGGCGGGCGCAGCAGGCGGCGGCGGCGGGGCGGCGGCGAGTGCAGCGGCGGCCTGCGCCTGTGCCTGCGCCTGCATTGCCTGCTTGGCTCGCTTGGCGTTAGGCCGCCCCGCCTCGATGTTGCCGAACGCCAAGTCTAGCACGTTTGCTGCCGCCGCTGGGGGGGCGCCGGCGGCTGCTGGCCGCCGCGGGCGCTTGCCGCCCACACCCCCGCCGCCGTTGGCATCAGGCGCAGCCGCCGCCTCGGCTGCCGCCGCCTGCCGAGCTGCCACCTGGCGAACTGCCTTGGCTCTCGCATCTTCGGCTGGCGGCTGCTGTGGCGGCGGGGCTGCCAGCGCTGCCGGCTGCTGCGCACCGCGTGGCGATGTGGGCCCGCGGTGGCGGCCGCCCTTGCGCTGCCGCTGCGGGCTGGTGGGGCGCCCCGCCGGCGCGGCTGCTGGCGGGGGCGGCAGCGGGGCGGCGGGCGGCAGGCTGCCGCCCACCCCGCCTGCTGCCAGCGCTGCCAGCGGGCCCAGCGCGGCTCGCCAGCGCTCCAACTCCTGTGCCATCTGCGCTACTTGGATCTGTAGTGCCACAGTCACCGGGGCCCCCAGCTGCCGCTGCTGCTGCTGGCGTGCCTCGACGCCGCCGCTGTCGCAGGCCGCCTGCACGCGCGCCAGCTGTGCCTGCATGTCCCGCAGCTGCCGCCGCACGTCGGCAGCATCTGCCTGCGCCGCCTGTGCCGACTGCGCGGACCGCGCCGCCTGCTGCTCCGCTGCCACGGCAGCCGCCTTGGCCGCCCTCGCCGCCTGCTCGGCCATGGCGCGCAGCTGCTGCTCCTGTGCTAGACGTTGCTGGGCCTCGGTCAGGCTCTGCTGTGTGCTCTCCAAGCTCTGCTGGCTGTCTTTCAAGCTCTGCTTCACGCTCTTCAGCTGCTTGATCGCCTCGCCAGCGTTGATGGCCTTCTCCTTGATCAAACCCTGCACGCGGGCAGGGGAGGAGGCAGGGGTTGGCCCAGGGGGAGCGTGTGAGGCAGGGGGAAGCATGCAGCAGGGGGTGTTTGTGAGGTAGGGGGGGAGCATGTGAGGCATGAGGTGCATCAATGCGCGCGGTGTCGGTAAATCAGCCATGGATTGGCATGAGATGGCACACGCGACAGGCTGGCAGGGGGGTCGAGGGCAGGGGCAGCCTCAGCGCGACCAAAGCGTGGCGAGGCCCAGAGCGCAATGCTAGCCTCCATTGCTGCACTCGACCCATGGCCGCGTGCTATGCCTCCTACTGCAGGCCTCAGCCCCGCTGCTGCACACTCTCTACCCAACTGCCTCCCTGCCCAAGTGCAGTTTTACTTCAATGATACACCCGTCCCCCGCTGCAGTTTTACTTCAATGATACACCCGTCCCCCGCTCGCCCTCACCAGCTGGGTGCGCAGCTTCTGCCTCGACTCCTCGCACTTGGCAAGCTTCTCACGTAGCTCAGCCGCTTCCGCCTCGCTCATCTCATCTCAGCTGCCGGCTGCCGGCTGCCAGCAGCGGGAACAAGGGACCAGAGGAAGGGGCAGGCAGTGCTGCTCTGCCTTGGCGCCTGCAAGGCAGAGTGGGGCGGCAAGGGAAGGGCAAATTAGCAGTCAGGCAGGCCGGATTTACACTTGCATGGCCTCTGCAAGTGCCGCAGCCTCGAACTGTGCAAAACACTGCTGCTGAGCTTGCGGAAGCACTGTTATACTCAGCAGTAGCGGCGGCAGCGGCGGCAGCGGTGCCCGCCCGCCTGCCGCCAGCAGTGACACCGGCGTCCTGGTCTCGGGGTGCTTCCTAACGACTCACAAGGGCGACAAGCAACGTGTAGCGCCGGTGCAGGCCTTCAACGCTGCAGTGGAACTGCGCTGGCCCTCATCGCAGAGCCAGAGAGGCTCTGGGGCTTCGATCGTGCATCTGCAGCATATACCATGCCTTGTGAGCGAGGCGACAGGAGACAAGCAGCTGAGCGCAGCGCCCCCAAACCAAACCCCTGTGTGCGCGCACAGCCCGGCTTAAGACGCAGTCCCAAGCTGTGCGCTCACCTGTAAATCGTGTCGATACGGCGCCCAGAACCCTCAGTGTCCAAATTTGGGAGCCAGCACACTGCCAGGCTGGAGGCCGGGGAGGAGTGCGGCGGCAGAACAGGCTGGCTGGCGCCTGCCTCGGCCTCTTCTGTGGTGGAGCCGTTGGACAAGATGCCGCAGGTGCAGCCGCCAGCCAGTGGGGAGCATGCCTCACTCTGCCAGACTTGCAGCATGACATGGCGGGGAGCGGGGCTGAACTGGCGGCGGCTAGCAGCTTGGAGAAGCACACTGAGACTTGTAGACAGCGCGCTTCGGCGCTGGAGGGCCGGCGGCAGCACGCTGCCAAGGGGAGAGGGCCGCTCGGCGGCGCCTGGATGGGTAGCAAAATAGCGTGGCCGCTGTCTGAGCCCGCCATGACGCCGCCCCCTGCCTGCAGACGGTCGTGGTCGACTGCCGCGGGCACATGCTCGGCCGGCTGGCCTCTGTGCTGGCCAAGCAGCTGCTGAGCGGCCAGCATGTCGTGAGTGGGAGCCGGCGGGAGGCGCATGTTTCGCGATGGGACGATGGGGCAGTGGGCGGCGGCTGGCAAGTGAAGCGGCGGCACGGCGCGCCGCGGCTTTACGCAGGCCCTGGCGGCGGCTGAATGACGCACACCTGTGGCGCCGGCTAAGCTCTGCATCTCATGCAGCGACGACTGCCGCAGCACGGGCAGCCGGCTGCCATGTCTCATTCACAGGCCCGCCCGCCGTCAAGTCACGCCTGCCTGCCGCCCGCCTTGCTCCTGCCCCGCCCGCCTGCAGGTGTGCGTGCGCACTGAGGAGATCAACATCAGCGGTGGCATGGTGCGGCAGAAGGCCAAGTACGAGCGCTTCCTGCGCAAGCGCTCTGTCACCAACCCCCGCCGCGGTGCCGTCAAGTACAGGTGCGCTCCCGGCACCAGCGCTGCGCAGGGCAGGGCTGGGTGGTGCAGAGGGCATCGGCCGATATGCTGTGGGCTTAGCTCAGCACATCGCCAGCCAGCATAGGAGGGAAGCAAGGGAGAGAGGGTGCTGCAGTAATGGCGATGATGACAGTAGCCGCAGCGGCGGCATGCCACGGCGCTGCGGGCGGCTCGAAAGCGTGGAGGTGGGCGGCAGCGCGGTGTGCTGCCTAGTATTGCCAGCGTAGCAAGCAGCGCAGGCGCCACCATTGGCGGCACAGGCGGAACGGCATGCGCCATTGGGGTTGGGATTGACAGCGGCGAGGCTGGAGCTTGGCAGCACGGCAAGAATGCGGCACAAGCGGGCAGGCAGGGCGCTGTGGCAGGTGCCCAGCTGCAGTGGTGTGGTGAGGGCATGCGGCTGCCGTCTGGCAGCACACGACCGGGGCCCCTGGCAAGCACAGCTACGGTCGCAGCGCCCATGGCAGCAAGCCAGCTGCACTGAAGGCGACAAGCCGGTGCCAGCTGGCCAGTGCCCGGCCACGACGTACCAGGCGTCCCCACAGCCCTCCAGGCACCCTGCCGCCGCCTCACACATCTCACCTCTTGCACGCCTTCACCCCCTCCTTGCACTGCTGCCCCCATTCTTTGCCCGCAGGGCGCCCAGCCGCATCCTGTGGCGCACCGTGCGCGGCATGATCCCCCACAAGACCCCCCGCGGCGCCGCTGCCCTGGAGCGCATGAAGTGCTTCGAGGGCGTGCCCGCTCCTTACGACAAGGTTGGTGGCAGCCGATCAGTCCGTTCACCGCTCAGCATGTAGTGCGGGGCCGGGGCAGGCGTGCCTTTGCGCCACTGCCCAAGGCGCCGGCATCACCAAGCGGCATCACCAAGCCTTCAGCATCGCAATTTCCCTGGACACTAACCTCAACCCCATGCCTCTCCTGTTGTTCGCCCCTCCTCCCGTGCAGGTCAAGCGCATGGTGATCCCCGACGCGCTCAAGGTGCTGCGCCTGCAGCACGGCCACCGCTACTGCCAGCTGGGCGCCCTGGCGCAGAGCGTGGGCTGGAAGCACAAGGCGGCTGTGGAGGCTCTGGAGGCCAAGCGCAAGGTCAAGGTGAGCTGGCACCACGCTTGCGTGTGCATGCCACGTCAACATGCCACGTCAGCAGGGGAGCGTTTGTCGGTGCGCTGCGGTGGCATGGCGCGGAGGAGGCCAGGCGCACATGGTGCGCAAGGTCAGGATGGCTGACTTGACGCTGAGCTGGCGCCGTGGATGTCACAGCACGGTGCCGCCACCCCCAGCGCGTGCTGTGCTGTCCGTGAGGCCCCAGGGTGGCGCAGCGCAGAGAGGGGTGCCTGGCGAGCGGGCGGCACGAGGCAGGAGGTCCCTCGCCCTGCCCCTGCCCCTGCCCCGCCTCCACACTTCCCTCCCCCTCAACAACATCCCTGCCTTTTCTTTTCTTCCTTATCTGCAGTCCGCTGCCTACTACGAGGCCAAGAAGAAGCTGCGCTCCCTGCGTGCCAAGGCGGAGGCCCAGGTGGCATAAGCGCCAGCTGGCACTTGCTGACCTGGCGCCCGCCAGGCACCAGGAGGAGCCCCAGCCATGCGCTGGCGACGGCGCGGCGGCGGCGGCGGCGGCGCCCCGCTAGCGGGCGCGCACGCGCGCGGGGCAGCGGCGGCGAGCCGAGGAGGCGCCGCCGCTGCCTGCGATGGACGCGTGGGGGGTGGCGCAGCTGGCACTGCCGGCGGGTGCAGCCACTCGCATGGCGGCACGCCCCCCCGGGCGGGCTCTTCCGGGGCCTGCCCATCACCCTTAGCAGTTTGGAACCACAACACGACACCACGCTGTAAGCATCCTTCTCGCGAGCGCCAGCGTGCCCGGGCAGCTCAGCGCTGTGGGTTGCGATTTATGGAGTCATGGCAGCTTGGCAGGGCCTGCGGACTGCCAAGCTGGGTGTTTCAGAGGGTTTGGTGCACACAAGCAGGTGGCAATGTGAGCCTCGGGGCTGGGTCAGGGGGCGCAGAGGCCCTGCGGTGGGCGGAAGGGGACGAGCACTGCGCAGGAGCTGAAGTGTCCTGTTACGAATTTCACACTTTCAAGTTTTACACGGAACACACCGGCTCTGGCTGTGCCACCAGGTATGCTCCTCAGTTGTTGACAGCAATGCATGCACGAAGAAGGTTATTGCATGCACGCTGCTCGTGATTATTCACCAGCATAACGGCGGCCTGGCTGCCACCGGCCGCCTCTATGCTGGCTGCCACCGGCCCGCTTACATCATTTCTGCTATTCCGCAGCTAAATGCTTGATTCACATGATGCGGTCGAAGAGCTTCGGTGCTGAGCGCTCGGCGGGTTGCTCTGGGTTTTGACGACCATTTCTAACCCATGCCATCATGAGTCCGGACATGCGGCGCATGATGCGCTTCCCGTCGCCTGTTCGTCCCTGCGGTGCGGTTACTGCTAATCCGGCGGGTTATGACTCCAGGACCACAGCAGGGGCCGCCGCGGCCTCTTGTTGAGGCTTCTCTCGGCACTGCGTGCCCTTCTGAAGTGCGCAAGGGCTGCGAGTTGGCGGCCGGCGCGCCTCCCTGCTCTCACATAGTGCATTAAGACACTTAGAGCAGTGCGGTGGCTGCTTGTTTCCAGGATGAGGCCATATGGACGGTCCGTGCGGCAAGTGACGGCTGCAGCACGGCTGGGCCTGCTGCTGCTGCTGCTGCTGCTGCACAGCCGTCAGACGCCAGCAGCAGGTGAGGGCCATCATGCCAGCATTGGCACGGCGAGGTGAATACACAAATATGACAGGCCATGTTCCAAGTGGGCTCCTCCCTGAGGCGCTGGTAAGCAGTGTCCGCTCAGTGCCGCCGCTTTTGAATGATTGACGCTGCACAGTGCTCTACTCACTGCTGACTCTCCTCTCTGCATCCCCTCGGTTCCTGCCATGCACAGACGCACCTGCAAGGCCACATGGCAGCAGCGGGGCCAGGTGGCCGGCGTCGAGGGCGCTGCTGCAGCGCGGCCTCCCTCCACCTCAGCCTGCCCTCTCCGAGACGTTGCCTGTGCTGGGCAGCATGGCAGAGATTGTGTATGACGCCCCGTACAATGGTGAGCAGCGAGGTTTTCTGTCTAAACTGTGGCAGTTCTACCCGCGACGGACATTCGCAAAAAAGGGTATCTGCAAAGCCATTTCGCACTTCAGGAGGGTGTGCTGATTGAGGCAAAGCACTTCGTGCACTGCATGCACATCGTGCACTCCACGGCAGAAGCTCCGCTTGGGCAGATGCACGCCCCGCTGCGCTGCCTGCCTGCCTGCCGCTGCACCAAAGAAGTGTGTGCTCAGCTGCGCTGCCTGCCTGCCTGCCGCCCTGCCCGCCCGCCCGCCCGCCTGCCTGCCTGCCCGCAGTGTCATACATCAAGCTCAACAGCGGCACGTCTTCAATGGCGGGTGAGCGCTCTGCACTGGGAGGGGCATATCAGCACCAGCATACCGCCCGAGGGTGGTACACATGTGGGGTGACTGCAACTGGGAGCAGTACCCTGGGGTGAGCTGTGCAAACTGCCACTGCCGTGTGCATTTTAAGGGTGGCGTGTTCATTCATACATTCAAAGGGCGCCCGCCGAGGTGCGCCGCCAGCACAGTGCTGGGGCAGCGCTACGCACAATCCTGACGTCCTTCTCAGGATTGTGCTCACCCCCAGATTAATAAAGATAACTTATGAAAAGGCGTGCAGACTAGTGTACACCTGTACACCTCCCTGCTCGACGGCCCCTTGCTGTGCCCGCCCCCTGCTCCCACCCACACCGCCCCCGCTGCAGGCGTCCTGCTTGCCAGCTCACAGCTGGACTTCAGCGAGCAGGCTGGCGGCTGCGCAGCCTTGTGCCTGCAGACAACCGCCTGCGCCGCCTTCCACTTTTGCGAGTGGGGCTCCCTCTTGCACTGCAGCATGAGGGCTGCGGGCGGGCAGACGCGCGCCCTGGCGCCAGGCCACTGCGAGCTGCTGCAGCAGGACCTTGCGGGCTCCGCCCCCCTGCTGGCCTACCTACTCCCAGCACTGGGCAACTTTGTGGCAGGCAGGTCCATGGCGGGCTGCTGCTTTACGCCAGCATGTGAGGCGGCAGCCGCAGCAAAGGAGAGGCCCGTGGCCAGGCGGGGTGATGTCCAGCTTGGTGCTCAGGCTTGATGCCCGCCCCAGGCGCTGTGCTGCCCACCCCATGCTGCCCTCGCCCACCCGTCATGCGCCCGTGGCTCTGTGCCGCATGCAGGCGCCCCGATGCGCGTGCAAAATGTCACGCTGCCCGGCTACATCTCCCTGCCTGGCATCCTGCCCAAGTGGGGCTACGGCTACTGGACTCCCGACTTCTCTGTCGAGTTCCCTGTGTGAGTGTTGGCTTGCTGGCTGGCTGGCTGGCTTGCTTGCTGGCTTGCTTGCTTGCTTGCTTGCTTGCTGGCTTGCTTGTTTGGTCCCACAGTCGGTTACAGTGAGTGCAACAGCACGTCAAGAGCATGGGTGCACACGGGACGTGATAGAGAGGGTGTACCCTTCAGGATGTGCACGCCTGCGGTTGGATTGTTCTGGCGGGCATGCGTAGCGCAGCATGCCTGCACAGCCCGCCAGCATGCAGCGCCTCGCCCTCCCGTCCCCAATGCAACGCAATGCAACACAACGCAATGCAACGCAGCACCGAGGAGGACGCCAGTGGGCCGGCTGTGCTGAAGGCTAGGGACGCGTACTGCCTCCCCTTGAACGGTACCGCCCCTGATGCCGACTACCTAGCCAACCCGGACACCAACCCTGATGAGAACCGCAGCTACGATGCCGACCTGCGGTGCGCCCTCCCCATACTCAACGGCACGCTCAATGTGAGTGAGCTGCACAGCCTGCAGCGGGCGCTGGCATGCACTGGCGTGCACACTGCGCGTCAGCCGGCCCCATGCCAGGGCGGCGCAGCCGCACAGGAGGTGCCTCAGTCCGGTGCCAGCTGGCGTCGCAAGGGCGAGCGGCACACCGCTCCGGTGTTGCAGCACACTGAGCGCCTGCCAGCTGTGCGCTGCAGCTGCAGCGGCCCTTCACATGTGTGTGTGCCACTGCAGGACCTCACAACAGTGTGGAGACTGCATCCAATACCTCACATCTCGAACCTAAGTTTTTTCAGTCTCATGCCCCTTTCGCAGGCCGTGACGAGTGAGTGCAATAAGACCGGCATACTCTGCCGCGGGTTCACCTACCCCCTCAACTGCCCCTCCCCTGGCGAGGGCGGAGCCACAGCGGCAGCGCCAGCAGGCATCGCAAACGGCTGCCTGCAAGGGGAGCCGCTAAACGGGCCCCGCCAGTGGCCTTACTACCCCTGGGTGCGCGCCCTACTGCCCCGGGGGGTGGCAGGGCTACAAGGAAGTCTGTCCTAGCTGCTGTGGTGACAGCAAGGGAGCAAGATGCGTGCAACAACCGCCTCCCAGCAGTTCCGGCTGTCCTGTCCCATTACTGCCACTTTGATTACCGAACACGTGCAGATGTTTGCGTGAGAGGGCAATGGTCAGGGGTGCCTGGTGATAGCTTACCAGCGCCCCCTGCCCCTCCTCGTCCCTTGCAGGTCAACCTCCCAGAGGCGGGGTGGAACCCATCCACCGTGTTCTATGCCAAGGGCTACACCCACCTGGCAGACATCCCCCTGTCGTTCGGCCTGGGCAGCACCTACATTGTTGGCCAGGCCCCCATCCTGCCCCCATCCCCGGCCCCGCCAAGGCAGGCGCAGCCACCGTCGCCCCCCGCCCCTCCCGCTCCCCCACCCACCCCGCCCAGCCCCAGCCCTGTAAACCCTCCGCCCGCTCCCCCACGCCCGCCTGCCCCTCCGATGCCGCCCCCGTCCCCACCCCTTCCCCCGCCCGGCGCTGAGAAGCCATCCACCACCGGCGCCAGCAGCGGACTCTCAGGCGGCGCATTGGCTGGCGTGATTGCGGGGTCGCTTGTCGCCGTGCTGGTTGCGGCGTGGGCTGCATTCGCCATCCGCAAGTGGCGGCGGCACAAGAGAGAGGCCGAGCCTTGGCTTCCCAAGTCCTCCTCCCCCCCATCCTCCCTCATAGACAAGAGGCTGCCAGGTGGGCCAGGTGGGGCACATGCATGTGCTTTCTGTGGGCATCTGGCGAATGCTCAGTGCACAAGGCACAAATGCACCATGTTGGCCAGGCAGCCAGTGCCACCTGGCAGTGCCTGCTGGGCTTCTCACTGCAACACTGCGCTTGCAATTGCATGCTCGGCTGGCAGGAGTGCAGACCTTCTAGCACGCAGGGCTTGCTCGCAATGGCTGATTGTGCGGACCGTGCCATCTGCCCTTCCACTCCCTCCATGCAGGCTCTTCCAGAAGCGACGGCTTAGGTGTCTCCCTGACCGGCAGTGGTTCGGGCCGCCCTTCAGGCGGCAGCAGCGGCACGCTGTCCGCCGACCTGCGCTCCCTCTCGCTCCTCAAGCAGTCTGACTTCAGCATCGATCGCGACCAGGAGGGGAAACCTGTCCTGCTGGGGGAGGGCAGCTTTGCCAAGGCAAGCGGGGGCAGCCAACAAGGGGGTGGGGGGGGTGGGGGGTGGGGGGGGGCATGTGCAGGGAGCGCCCGCCGATGCCGTCGCCAATTGCTGCTGCACATGCACACAGCCAACCCCCCCACCACACACACTTGTGCCCTCAGACCAGCTGCAGCCTGCACGGCTGGTGCCCTCTCTGCCTAGCCATGAGCACTGCACGTGCTCGCCCATCTGCTGGCCCTCCGGCCCCCAGAGCTGACCCCGCCCACAAACACACACCCTCCGCTCCTGCGCAGGTCTTCCGGGGAAAGCTGGGTGTCGAACCTGTTGCGATCAAGGTGCTCAAGGCGGGGCAGTTGAGCGCCTCGGAGCGGGAGCGCTTCCTCCGAGAGGCTGCCATACTCAGGAGCTGCCGGTGGGTGGGGCCTCAACCCCATGAGGAGCAGTGGCAGGAGGGGTGACTTCGGGAGACGGGCAGGCTCCACGGCATGCCTGCTCCTCTCCCTGCTTGCGGTGCTGCCTTTGGGCATGTGCGCAGCTGGGTATGCCTTTGTTGAGAGCTCGATTTATGCGCCCCCTCATGTACAACCCAACCCGCGCCTGCCTGTGCAGGTCGCAGCACCTGGTGGCGTTCATGGGCGCCTACGTGGCGCCTGCTGAGGTGGCGGTCATTACAGAGCTCTGCACTGGGGGCACACTATACGAAGCCCTGGGCAGCAGAGCGGTGACGTGGCACAACCGGTGGGTGGGTGGGTGGGGACGCGGCAGCGGCAGGGGCCGGGAGGCGGGTGCAGGCAGGCTGGGGGGTGGGCGGTCGAGCGGGCGGGCTGGAAAGCAGGCACGCCTTGCGTCATGCGGCGCATTCACACATACTGCACGGCAGCGCGGCATGGTGCTTCCCAATACGGCTGCTGCAACTTGCAGCATGTGCTTGAAGCACGTGCCGCTTGCTGTGGATAGGCAGCCACTGCATGCCGCACAGCTTCATTTCATCTCTGCAGGGGTGCCGGGATAGCGCTGGACATTGCCCTGGGCCTCGCCTACCTGCACCGACGCCATGTCATGCACCTCGACCTCAAGAGCATGGTGGGTGGGAGGGTGGGGCAGCGGGAGAGCGGGGCAGATGCGGTTTGCTCAGCCTGCGGCAGATTGCACGGCCAGGGTGGCAGGCAAGCGAGGGACGTTTCACGCTGACATTCCGACTCCAGAAAAGGCCAGAGCTCGGCCCCCTACTGCCCACAACAGCCTTGACCGGCCCCTTGCCCCCACGAGCTGCAGAACGTCCTGCTGACAGAGTCGGGCCGGGCCAAGATTTCAGATGTGGGCATCTCGCAAGTACTGACCAGCACGGCGGCGCACATCACCTTGGAAGGTGAGCACACCCTTTGCTTGCCCTGCAGCCCAGGGGTGCCCATGTGCACACTGCTTCGCACGCACGCCTGCTCGGCAGCCAGGGGTGCAGAGCAGTGCAGCCCAGCGTTTGCCTGGCAGCGTGCGCCACAGTGCAACCCGATGCACACCCAGACGTGCTGCTGCTTCTGTGATCCGTCCACTCACATACACACACATACACACATACACACACCTCTCTTTGCGTGCCCCCTTGCTTCAGATACGCCTGGCACGTTTGCTTGGTCGTCCCCCGAGCAGCTCATGGGCATGCGGTGCACCTACAGCAGCGATGTGTGGAGCCTGGGGGTGACCTTCTGGGAGATCTGCTCTGGTGACGGGACGCAGCAGGGACGGGCTGCTTGCGGGAGCACAGGGACGGGCTGCTTGCGGGGGCAATCCCCAGATCAGTGTTGGGGGTCTGCCGGGGTTTGGGTTCCCCCGAGGGGCATGCAGGCTGGTGGGTTTGATTTTGGATGGCTTACCAAGCGTGAAGGGCGGACCTCTGCACAAGGCACACCTGCACGCTGCAAGACTGCACGGGTGTGCGCGGCTGCCTACTGCACGTTGATCAGATCTCACGAGTGCTGTGCATGACCCGCATGCTGCTTCACTACATGGGCGCACCTGTACACTGCACATCAAACGCGGTGCATTGACATACTCACTGCACTCTGTACACACGTGCTGCAGGGGAGAAGCCGCGGCGGGGGCAGATGCGGGACATCCGGGTGCCTGATGAGGCGCCCGCTGAGGGTGAGCGCCAGCTGGCGTGGGGGTTGCAGTTAGGTTGAGTTGCAGCAGCCTTCCCCCTGGATCCAGGTCTGCATGCGCCTCGCTGTGTGTGCTGGCTTGATTCCAGAGTATGCTGGACCACTCGCCAGCACTGTGCCTCTCTAGGGAGCCAGCCTGCCCTGCCCAGCCACCCCTGCCCACCTTGCCCTGTGCGATCCGCTCCTGCTGCCCTGCACCCCCTCCCTCCCCCATACGTAGTGGTGGAGCTCATTCAGCAGTGCTGGCAGAACGACCCCAGCCAGCGGCCCTCCGCTGAGCAGGTGGTGGCCCGCCTGCGCGCCCTGCCGGGCCTGGACAGGGTATCGCCAGGGGGAGGAGAGAGGGAGAGGGAGAGGGAGGCACGCAGCGGCGGCAGCTCAGGAGGCACCACCCTGGCCTCGTCTGCAGAGCAGCCTGCCAGGCCACGGCCGTCCCGCAAGGCACGGCCCTCCAACCCTTTCCTGGCCGGGGGAGGCTCCCGGCTGTTCCCTGGCCAGCAGGGGCAGGGCAGCGGGTCGGGAGGCGGCGCCACAGGATCCCCGCCTCCACCCTCCCCGTAATTCTTTGCTGCACTTCATTTTTCACGCATTCCCAACAGCTATGACTGTCATTTTCCAACCCCGCTATGTGCTTGTGCTCCTCAACTCCTTCTGGTAATGCACCTGATACCTGATGACCCACACCTGCACCATTTGCCAGCTCCGCTGCATGCCCACCGCCACTCCCTCACTGCTGGGGCGCCGCTGGGCACCCACACCATTGTTGTCTCAGGGGCGTGCATGCTTCCCTGGCAGCTCCTTCACCCAGGGCTCTCCCAAGCACAAGCCCCCGTCCTGAGAAAAGGTTACAGCCCTGCCTTGGATGCCTGCCCCCCCCCCCCCCCACCCCATACCTCTTGATTGTGCGCCCGGGCCAGGGCCCCCTTGAGCAGGCGCAGCACCGCATCCGAGCGGTGTGTGTCTGCTACGCCGTCAGCAGCAGGCCGAGCTGTGGGTTCTGTCGACCCTGACTGGTTCATTCTACTGACAGTCTCCATGCGATATGATGGTTTTTGACCACGCGTGACTGTGCAGTTACGCCAGGCGGCTTTCGTTCCACAGTAGTCCTTTCAACAGTCCATGTGAGCAGAGTTACTTGCAAGCTCGACCCTTGGGCGGATCAAGGCATGAGGGAAACAGACGGCATATGGGAATGCATTGAAGTCGAGAGAAGGAATAGAGGGATGAGGTCAGCAGGGGTACGTGAGCCAGGGGGAGATTTGTCATGTCTGGCTGAATGCAAAGCGTGAGCGTGAAAGCGTAGGGCAGGTGTGGTGCAACACGAGAGATGGCCGAGGGACCAATTCTTGGGTGGCGCGTGGTGAGACGGGGTGGGTTGGGGTCTGTGTGAGGCAAGTTGTGTCGCTGACAAGATTTGTGGGTGAAGTCGTAAAAAGGTGGTGAAGAAGGCCGTATTTGGTGTCATGGGGAGCACATTGATACGTCGCTCTTGTGTGTGTCACATCAACGCCCCTGGTTGGCAGGGGCAGGGGCTTGGCAGGCGGGCCGGCCTTCACGCCCTTTTGCCCATGCGCTTGCGTGCCGCAATTTGGGCACGATACAAGTTGGTGGGCCAGAGGGAGGGGCGGCCCATGGCGTGCACATACCACTTGAGACGGGCGCACTGCAGGGCCATGTGGGGGTGGGGGAGAGGCGGCGGGGTACTGTGTGAGCCGCTCGGCACTGAATGTGACTGCCCTCCAAAGAAGCAGGCCCACTGGCAGCACCGCATCGGCAGCCGGCGCAGCGGCCACACACCACCCCTGCTGGATTACCCCACACAGCCGCTGAACCCGACAGCCGACGTAGTGGCCACACCCCATGCACCACCCTCAACAGTTGAGGGCAGCTGGGCTCAAACTAACTCTGCGCCGCGGGCTGGTCTGGGCTGCCAAATCTTGGCACATCCGGCCGCCACCTCGGGCCTCACCGTGTCTCCCTGGAAGCGCCCCACAAAGTTGACCAGCGCTCCATAGTCGGTCCCGCAGGGCGGCAGCTGCAGTGGCTGCCTCGCATCCGCGGCCCGCACGTTCCAAAACGTGGTCCCCCGCCCCGTGTTGGCGCCCCGCCCCTCGGCGCCGCCCGAGTAGAAGGCACGTGAGCCCTTGCCCACGTTGATGTCCGTAAACAAGTTCCCCCAGGGCCCGTTTCGGTGGTGATCTAGGTTGATGTCGGCGCCCACCCCCCGCTCCAGCACACTGGTGGAGGCTCCGGTCACCACAACGTCGTGGATCATGCGGGCGGCGATGTTGAAGCTGCAAGGAGGGGGGGTGAGCAAGCGGGGGGAAGACACGCAGTGATGCGGGCGGCAATGCTGAAGCTGCAAGGGCGGTGAGCGTGCGGGCCCGTTGTAAGGTGAGAGGAGAAGATGTGGGGGCACAAGGTGTGGGTGGGGTGGGCATGCATGCAGTGTGAGGCACCAAGGCAGTGGGGGGCACAGCAACAGAGGTGGGTGAGGCGGGAGACGAGCGGGCACGGCGCCGCCCCGCGGGTGGGCCACCGCCATGCATCGCTTGGCGCAGCATGCGAGGCAGCCCTGCTCACCCTGTGACTAGGTTGGACGAGCCCTTTGCCAGCACGATTCCCTGGTGCCCGTTGTCGGGCTTGTCCAGGGCGGGGTTCACGCGGGAGCGGGTGACGCCCACCGTCACGCCTGCGCCGGTCAAGGAGGCAGAGCGGGCCCAGGGTGGGATCAGCGGGATGAAGGTTTGCAAGTGGACGGAAGGGGAAACACCAGCCAAGCAAGCGCGCTGAGCTGGCCAATGGAGACACACGGGATGGAAAGCCCTCTGCGCTCCTCGGCAGGTGAACTGCGAGCAAGACCCCTAACGCCCAATAACGCCCACCCCCGGAGGGAGCCCACGCTGCCTGTCCTCCCCTCACCTCTGATGGTGGAGCGATGCACCCACGAGAACCAGAGCGCGTTGTCCGCGTTCAGAAATGTGACCTGCAGGGGGGGGCGCCTCGGGGGCCAGCATTAGTGTGGGGTGGAAAGGCCTGTACCCAGACCACTGGTCTTGCTGTACACTTGCATGGCACTTGCTGTACCGTGCGACACACCGCGACACGCCCACCACATCCTGCTGACATGTCCCAGCTCGTCCCGCGCCCAGCTCACCTCGGACACCCAGGAGGAGCCCACGTGCCAGAATTCGACGCCGTTGTAGCCCCGGTCAGAGAAGTGAGGCCCCACAATGGAGTGCCTGCACGGCGGGGGAGGCACGCGGGGCGGGCAGCGGTGGGTTGGGGGCGGGTGGCAAACAGCAGTGGCACTGAGACGAGACATGCGACATGCAGGCCAGCGGCGCATGCGCCTCCGGAAGGTCAACAAAATGCCCAACATGTGCAAGGAAACGGCCCTGGCGTGACCTCCGGAGTGGACTTCCCCTGCCCCTCACGCCCCCACCCCCCAGGCGCCGACCCCACTGCCAAGGTCAGGCGAGCACAAACTAACGCCACTCCTGCCACAGGAAAGCAACCAGCCCATCCAAATATCCAGTACTTTAGCCTAGCCCGACTAAGTTGCAGTATGACCAAACCCCGAGAAGCAGCGGCTCACTTGAACTCGAGCGTCATCTTCTCCAGGCCCACCCACTCAGTGGAGGGCTGGTCCAGGTGGACGGTGGCCGTCCAGCGCCGGGAGCGGGGCAGGACTGCAGCAGGGAGGGAGCGGGGAAGGGGCGGAATGACGGACAGAGCATGGCGCCCTGCTGCGAAAGAGCACAGGCGGCTGAGTGCAGGCGGGGGTGTCTCTGTGAAGCGTTGCAGGCAGGGGGGAACTGCAGCCGGCAGGGGTCGGGCAGGCTAGAGCTGCAGCCTTTGGCTCCCCCCATGCACGGAGCGCTCGCGCTGCACTGCTGGCTGCTGCTGCTGCTGGCGGCCATGTCGCAGGTTCGCGGCATGCCGGCATCCCTAGCTGCAGCACCGTGCAGCATGCACTGCCTCCCCCCTGTGGCCGTGCACTGCATGCATCCAGCGCGGCAGCCCCTTTGTTCCGCAATGCTTGTGCCACCCGTGGTGCTTCATAACACCATACCAACTCGTGCGCCCATTGATTGGCAGGCTTACTTGGGAAAGTCAGGTCTCTGTCAATCACTACGTAGTTCTTGTTGACCTCAACCACCCTGCACGTTGGTGTGGATGCGTGTAAGAGTGTTGGGACTTGTGTTGCTGGCCCGGCAGGAGACAGGTGGGTGGGCAACGAGAGGGGAGGAATATTGTCAGGCCGGCAACCATTGCACACCCTGCATCGTAAACCATTAGCCATGCCCGCCTTGAACTAGACAAAGCTTACGTGCACACCTGCCCCGCAGCTGGCCAGCAACTCCATGCTGACCACCGCCCCACCTGTGGCCTTGCCCCCCCCCCGCGACAGCCAGCCCACCCGCTGTCTGCCACAAACCTGGGATGGAAACAAAAGACGCCCAGAGACCCCCTTCCCCACCTGGAAGCCATGTATGGCCAGGCAGGGGACCATGCACCGTAAGCCCCAGGGTCTAGCTCGCAGTGCTGACCATACACCTGGCTTCCCACTTGGCACCCAGAGGCACCTGCCACCTGGTACCTCCGGCGCACCTGGCAACCAGGATCTCTGCCACCCGGCACCCACCTGCCCACCTGGCACCCAGAGGCACCTGCCACCTGGCACCCCCTGCCCACCTGGCGCCCATGGACACCGCGTCATGCTCCACGACCTGCTCCCCTGGCTTGCCGCTGTCCGCCTGGTTCTCCCCATAGATCCACGCCACCACCGTCCCACTGGCGGCCGCAATCTGGGCGCTGGACCCGCCCCCGGCTGCTTGCCGGGCAAACGCCGCCTGCGCCGCCGCCGCCTGTTGCACAGTCAGGCCCGGCTCCGCCTCTGGCTCTTCCCTGAGCTTCTCCAGGGCTGACTGGTACGCAACGCTGCTGGCCAGCCAGGTGGGCGGCTGCCTGACGACCAGGGAGGTGTTGCCGTGCCGGGTGATGCCCACCGGGGGAAGCACGCTGGCGGTTTGGGCCCCTGCAGCGGCGGGGGAAGCAGGGGCGGGAAGGCGGGGCGGGGGTGGCGTGAGGTGGGGCCTGACGGAGCACGCCCAGCATTGTTTTCGGCATTGCCTCGCTTGTCATTGCGGGGCCCCACACCAGCGCCCACAGCGGCAGGCAGGCACATGATTCAGGCTCCAGGCCTCCTTTGGCACCCAGCCAGGGCAGGGTGACAGCAGAAGGCCGCTGCACCCGCAAGGAATGCATGCTTGTAGCTGAGCTCACCGCCACGGCTGGGTGTGGACCTGTCGTTCAGGAAGATTCGGATGTACTGCAGGGCAGCAATGAGGGGAAGCGGCGTGCGCCCGGGTGTCAGGTTTCGAGGGAGCATGTGGCAGGCTGGCTGCCACAGGGGCTGGCACAATGCAACACCACCAGCAGGGGCTGCGGGTTGTCGCCGCCAGTGTCACCGCCAGGTGGACAGGCTGGCGCAGCGGGAGGGAGGCCAGCGGGCACAGTAGCGTGGCGGCTCAATTCCCCCGCCCCACCTGGCCCCTCTTAAACTTGAGCCCGCTGAGCTGCAGGCAGGCAGGAGCGGACAGCAGATGCACACGTTTGCTTGTTAGTTTGGGGGTTACGACCGTCAGGGCAATTGACATCGGAGCACTGCTGAGGCAGCCTGCAGCAGGCGGCTCCCTCCTCCCTCCCTCCCTTCCCAGCACACGGCCTGAACAGCGTGCCTCCACTTGCTGTCACTTTGCCCGACAGAGAGGCGTCATGTGCAGGCCCCGGGGTGAGCTGAAGACCACCCGTAGTAAGTCAAGCCCAGGTGCACCTGTGCGGACCACCATCACCCTGGTATGAGGCTGGGGACGCCTTTCAACTGGCCAGCGCTTCCTGTGACTACTTGACAAGGCTGCCAAACCAAGGAATCCATCAAAACACCGCCTCCCCGGCTCACCGGCACCACCGGGATCCTACGGGCGCCGGGAAGCACGTCTGCCGTCACGCTGGTCACAAACGTCCTCTCGTTGTTGCTCTTCTGCGGGTTCTTCCCTTTGAAGGTAATGAAAGCGCCTCCGTGGGACCAGGGGGACTTTACCTTGCCTGCAAACGGGCGGGCGGGGGGCGGGGGGGGCGAGGGACCCATAAGGCGAAGGGCTGGCTCAAAGCAGGCCGAAGGACATGCGGGCAGGCAGTGCACGGATGCATGCTGTCGTGCGTTGAGGCGCTGCTGACACGCCAGGTTGCATGGACGACGCCTGCAGGTTGTCGCTGAAGAAATGAACAGGCTGCCATGGCACGCGACAACAAAGGCTGCCGGGCAGCTTGGGTGGTCCCTGCACTGTGGCATTGCGCTCCACTGCACAGGGTCACAGCAAATAATGTGCAGCATGCCGTCCTTAAGGGCAAGCAGGTGCGCAGTTGGCAGGTGGCAGCGCCACGTGGCAGGCGGACGCACCGTTGCCAGCTGGCACCCACTGGACCCCCGTCACGTCGCCCAGCGAACGGGGGAAGTAAATCTTGGTGCTTCTTGCCTGCAGGAACGACGGCAAGTGCACACGGCATGCTTCATCAGCACTGTGCACGCACTGGAGAGCTGGGCAGGGCAGACAGGCAGGCGGGGCTGTGGCGAGGTGTTGCTATGCACAGTGGCTGCGCAGTTGTGGCGCCCCGCACGCCGCCATGTGGTGTGCACCCGGCAGGCCTCTTTTTGCACTCTAGAGATCTCACCCCTGCCCCTCGGAGAACCACGCCAGAGCGGTTGATGACCAGTGGCCGGGTGAGGATGTAGGTGCCTGGTGGGAAGTACACGGCTCCGCCCCGTGCATTGGCGGCTGCCACCGCCGCCGTCAGTGCGCGCGTGTCGTCTGTGCGCCCGTCTCCCTTGGCCCCGAAATCGGCCTTCACATCAAAGGTGTTGGGGCTCGTGGGAAGGCGGGCCCCATCTGCAGGCAGGGATGAAGGGAGGCGTAGGCAAGGGCATACTCAGTTGGCTGAGCAGAGCGGGTCAACGCTGTGCGAGCTGCAGCTGACGTTCAGTTCGCCCTATCTAGATCTGTCATCCTGCGTGGTTGGCACAAGAGCGGGCGGCGGGGGCAGATGGCAGGGGCAGCTTGGCTGCCAGCAAAGCTCACTTCTGAAGCCTACAAGTGACCAGTCGAAGCCGCGGCCTGCGGGAAGGTACTGATCGGCGATACGGGTGAAGGCGGCCTGTCGGAGCGCCCCATCCCCGATGGGTGAACCCAGCGATGTGTCGGCAGGCTGGGCGGGGGCGGGGGCGGGGGCGGGCGCGGCACTGGCCTCAGCCGCGGCGGCTGCAGCGATCAGCAGACCGGCACCGACCAGGAAGCACAAGGACCTGACCGCGCCGTGCATTTGCCTTCAAATTCTTAGCCGCGAGGGCGAGCTTTCGTGCACCAGCCAGTGCCGCAGCCTTGGAAGGGCAGCGGGTGGGCAGGTCGGAGGAGACTAGCAGAGCGCTCAATTGACAGACGGAGCGCACAGAACCGGTCAGAAGCTCATGCGGCCGCCGCTTCCGTCAGACGGGAGGGCTGCCACGTCAGCTAACGAAGCGTGTGAGCGAGCCATTTATCGCTTTTAGGTGGCGTAGGCCGCCGGTACCCGTCCTCGAGGATGGCAGTCTCCGATCTGTGATAGATGTGAGGCTCCCCAGCCTCCCCAGCCATGAACATCTACATTGTCATCACGCGCGGGGCTAGATCTTCTTCAAGGGTCGCAGTCAGACGGGAGCTGAACCTGGGGATGACACAGTCAGACGGGCCAGAGCGTCGCCGCCTCAGGACTGTGCGAAGAGCGGCTCCCCACCAGCCTGCTGCCTGGTCCGACCGGCCTGCTCCGGGCAGCACACTTCACCCGCTGGCACACCCGCCTCCTCTGATCTTCCAATGTAGCCGGGGGCAGCGAAACAAAGTGTGTCTGGACAATGAATTACAACTATCTGCGCTGATCACATCGATTGGGATGTGGGTGGGGTGGGTTGGAAAAACAGGGTGCCGAGTGGGGAAAGGGCCGGCGCCCGCCGCAGCTCTCGTGGTGGCGCCTGCCCGTGCCCCGTATCAACAATTTGCTGCTGCTGCGGCGTGCGGGTTCGCTCTGCCGACGGCGCCCGCGGCCTCATGGCAACATCTCACACCTCCAGGTGCCGGCTGCCTCCAGGTGCCGGCAGAGCAAAGCTCCGTCTGCCTGGCGGCCCGGCCCGGCCCGCCCGCTGCGCGCCGCTCCTTCTGCTGCTGCTTCTTACACCTCCCGCCGCCTCACTTCTTCTTGGGCATGGTCTCATAGTCGCTGAGGTTGAGCAGCAGTGAGTCGGAGTTGAGGAAGAGGCGGTTGGCGGAGGCGGAGACGGTGGAGGCAATCTCGCGCGCCGCCTCGATCTTGCGGAGGGTGATGAAGGCGGGGTTCTGCTGCACGGCCTGGCCGATTAGGGTGGCGGAGGCGGCCTCACCCTGCGCGCGGATGATCGCGCTCTGCTTGTCCTGCTCCGCCTTCTCCACCTGTGGCACGCAGATGGATGAAGGGGGAGAGGGCAAGGGGAGGGTGGGTGAGCGAGGATGGGGAACAATGCGGAGTAAGAAGCGCTCTACTTGTAGAGGGTGGGTCGGCTGACTCGCTCTGCTTGTCCTGCTCGGTGGTCCAAAAGGCAGGGAGGGGGTAGGCAGAGAGGTTCGGAGCGGAAGAGAGGGCAAGCTTCTCGCCACATCGCCTGCACATCAAGTTGGCTCGCTCCGCACACCGCATCATCACGCACCACCTCCACCCCCCACCACAGTAGCTCGCAGCACAGCACAGCACAGCCTGGCACAGCACAGCACAGCACAGCACAGCACCGCACGCCAGCTCACAATGAACTTGGCACGCTCCGCGTCCTGCTGCGCCACCTGCTTGGCCTCAACCGCAGACGTGTACTCGCGGCTGCAAGCGGGGGGCGAGGGGAGGTGGAGAGGGGCGGGGTGAGGGGCTTTGAAACGCTGGGGGTGACCTAGGCCCGTCGCCAAACACAATGCGAGCAGTAGCCACCCCACCCAGCCCTTCGCAGCCTTGACGCGTGGTCGTGACACTGCATGAGCCTGCTTCAAGCTTGCCTGAAGGTCAGCTGCGTGATGGACACGTCGTCAAGCACGATGTTGAAGTACTTTGCCCGCTGGGTCAGTATCCGCCGGATGTCGCGAGACACGACCTGCACACGTGGCCAGGCAGCAAGGACGTGGCGTGGTAATGGAGGGTGTCAGCAAGGGTGGGTGAGCAAGCAAGTATGTGTGCGTGTGTGAGAAGGGAGGGTGTGTGAAGGAACATGGAGTCATGGTGTGCGGCTGCCAGTCCACAGCCAGCGTGCCACACCCTGCCGCAGCGCGCATCTCGTGCACGGACAGCGCCTGGCTTGCACTGTAGTGCACAATCCCCCCACAGCACACCCCCCCTGCCCAGCCGCGGCACCCCGCAGTACCTCGCGCATCGTCAGCAGCTGGCTGGCATTGTACTGCGCAATCACGCTCTTGAGCGTCTCCTGGATGATGCTGGGCAGCACGCGCTCTGCATGACCACAGCAGGCAGGACAGGTCAGCACGAGGGGGAGCCAAGGGGCGCGGGGATGGGAAGCTGCGACACATGGTGCGTCTCCCTCCCACTTTCTTCCACACGTCCTCGCCACACTCCGCTATCAGCGCGCGCCAGCCGCTCATTCAGCTTTGGGGTGATTCAGGAAGGAAGCTGCTGCCTGCCCCCGCACCCACCCGCGTAGTCGCTGCCGAGCGTGCGGTAGATCTCAGGCAGCCGCGAGGGCATGGGGCGCGTCAGCACACGCAGCCCAATGTTGACCTATAGTGGGGTGGGGGGGTGGGGGGCAAGGGCGCGGCGTGTATGAGTGAGCGTGAGGGCGGGGGGGCGGGCGGCGCTGTGTGCTGCTGTGTGGCACTTCTCGCTTGGTACCTCTCACCCCACCCGGCAGAGTGAGGACAGCGGATGTGGGCAGCAAGGCCGGTGGAACACGCGCGCGAAGGAAAGCTGAGCAAGGCGTCTGCAGATGACGAGGCTCCGAGGTGGAGGTGACTACGGCACAGGATCCCCCCAGCACGGCACAGCATGGCACTCCCACCACAGCACCCATAGCGCACCATCTGCAGGTCGCGAGACCCCGAGGTGGAGGTGATGACGTTGGGCCGCGCGCGCACCTGCACAGGGTGAGCAGTGCAGGGGCAGCAATGTTGGGTTGGACGGCAGGCAAGTGGGCAGGGCTGTGGTGGGCCAGGCTGGACGGCAGGCAAGCAGAGGCAGGGATGCACATGCGACGGTGCCTCCAGCTGAGTGCCTGCTTTCCACAGCACGGGCTGCTTCATGGTGGAAGGGTGCTCCTCTCCTGTTGCCACGTGGTACACGCCCACGTAATGTGCACGCCACGCACCCAAACATTATGCGTCGCCCAAGGCAGCGCGCTCAAGCCATGGCGCGCTGTGCCCCCTCTCGGCCCCCGTCCAGCCCCCCGCTCGATCCCCCCACACCCGCCCAGCCCCCAGCGCAGCGCACATCGTAAATGATGGGGCGCTCAAACCAGGGCAGCATGAAGTGCGTGCCCTCCTCATACACCTCCTCCTTGATCCCGCTCAGCCGGTTGAACACGATGGCTCTGCGGGCGGGCGGGGGGGCAGGCAGCAACACGGGGTCAAGCAAGCAGGGGTTGAGCAGGACAAGACTGAACCTTGCAACGTGCACATTCCAGCACACAACCACCACCACAAGTGCAGCAATCTGTTGTAACATCCCACCCGCAGCCAACAGCCTTCCACTGGGTGCCGGCGCCTGCCCAGTGCATCTGCCCGCCTTCTGCACCCACGGCTGCAGGCCGCACACCATTGCCCCAACATGACAACTTTCCACTGCTATGGTGAGTATGGATGCTCACCTGTGACCGCCCTCCACGTTGAACAGGCAGTTGGTGAGGCCATACACCGCCGCTCCACCCAAGAGCAGCACCCGCGCCAGCCTGCCGGCCGCCGGCCCAGACGGCATCTTCACGTTCTTCACGTTCTCCATGTCCCCTGCTGCTGCGCTGCTGCTAGTATGTGCTGTCTGCGACGAGGAAGCGATAGAGGAAGCCACGGTGGGCGGGCAGGCAGCGGAGTGAGCGGCAGCGGTGGCAGCGGCGGCGGCAGAGGGTTCCACATGCTATGCCGAGCGCCTCACACGCGGCTGCACTGCAGTCTGAAGGCATTGCATATCTAAGAAGCGAGACCCAGAGGCGGGCGGGACGCAGAGCTGCCGGCGAAGCCTCGCCAGCAGCATGCCCGGCATTCACGGCGTCCCACAGAACAATCGCACCCTGAGACCCCTCAATCGCCCACCTCTGCTCGCCACCGACGCCTAGAGGCCGCTGCCGATCGCACGAGTTGTGGGCGAGTCTGTGTGGCCGGCTGAGCTCGTCAGCACGCAAACCCGAAAAAGCGTTGGTGGCGGGCACTCTGACAGCGGGTTGGTCGGCGCAGATCGGCGGAAAGAGCGCCCTGTGGCGCCGTGCTGCGCTATGCTCTGCTGTGAGCAGAGCGTCGTCTCAAAGGTTTGAGGCGTGTCTCTGACGACTGCATTGTGTATATACGCGCAGCTGGCATCTTTACCATCACCTGAAGCACGCACCCGGCCTCGAGAACACCCCTGCCCTCCCCCCTTCTCGAGTGAGTGCTGCCCAGCCGCGCCTGCAGCGCCACAGAAATCAACCAGTCGCTTTAGCTGGCTTCTACGGTCCAGGCCCTGTTAGGGAGGCGCCAGGCGCCCTGGCTCACTGCCGCCGTTTCCGCGCCGCCACCTGCCCGGCTGCGCCTCTGTCTGTGCAGGGTTCCACCCCCCCGTATATTGCCATGGCTCTCAGCGACACCATCTTCAAGGGCACCGTGACGCTACTCATGGGCATCACAGTGATTGGCGGCATCGGCGTCAGCATGAGCATGTTTGAGCGCTTCTCCTTCCACCGGCAGGTGGGTGGCTCGTGTGGGTCGGGAGAGGGAGGGGCTGACGGCTTACTTCAGACAAGCAACTTCCTTGCTGTTGGGGGGATGGCACGCCATTCAGTCAGAGGGTGTACAACTTCCTTGCTGCGTGCGACGATCTGTGCAACCAGCTTTGTCTGCGCTGCATGTGGCTGTCTGTGCACACAGCCCAGGCTCCCCACCACCCCTCGTCAACATGGCCCCCGCGCTCTGCGTCCGTCCCCACCCACGCCTGCTGCAGCACAAGCCTGTGGTGGAGGGCGCCGAGTCGCAGCAGTGATGCCGTGTGGAGGCCGCGCGTGTATCTTTCTGGCCCACCAGCCTACATTTTGCTCCTGTTGCTGTTGCCACCTGCTTGCTGGCCCTTCCCTGCTCCTCTGTCCCCGCTGCACATCGCCTCCTCTGCCCTTGCCAAGCCACATTCTTGATACATGCCCAAAGTACGCCCCAAACTCCATCTGTACTCACTTTTCTTTGTAAACCTGTTGCACATGTCCCAAGGATTCCTAGGCAGCCAGGCGACCTGTTGACAGCCCGGACGCAGGGTGTGTGCATGTGGTTACACAGCGTACAGTGCTGTGAGAGGTCAAGATTGAGAGGACGGTCAGAAGGATGCATTTGCCAAAGGGGACGGCGGGCGCTCACACGCTCGAGATGAGAGGGCAGCGCAGGAGGACAGAAGTCAGCATGAGCAAAGGAAGAGGGGTAGGGGTACAGGGCGGGCAAGAGTCAATGCAGGGAGGGAAAAGGGAAAGGAATGCAGGAAATGCAGATGAGAGTTAACTGGAGGGATTGGAGAAGGGAGGGAGGGAGGGGGGCGAGCACCCCGACGGGAGGCGGGCCCCTCGTGCAGGGTTGGGTGTTTTCCACCCAGCACGAGGCACCCTTCCGCCTGGCGCTCGGCCTTCCGGAGCAAAGCAGGAGATACTAGGGCGAAGCAGCAGGGTGCAGCGGTGGAAAGAACGGGAGACGGTGCTACCACGGCGGTGCGGAGATTGGAGCCGCCATGTCACAGGTGCCTAGCCTCTCATGCCCGGCAGATGCTCGCACAGGCACCGCCCCCGCCCAGCCGCTGCTCAGGAGCTTCCTGACGCTCACTGCATGCCAAAGTTGAACCCGCCAGCGGGCGCGGACTGGGCGCCAAAGGCCTGCGGGGCGCCAAACGCATAGGTGCCTGCAGAGCAGGAGGGGACCAAGCGGGAAGCGCGGAGGAGGGGTAAGCGGGACAGAGTGCCAGGGTCTCCTCCTCCCCTGCCACCCACCCAGTCACACCATGCACTGCGCCTTGCCCGTCCGTTACTGCACTGCAGGGAAAGCAGAGCAAGCACCGCCTTCCACCACAGCGGGCGCCACTCTCCTCCGCCTCCCCTGCCACCCACCCCATTCACTACGCCCCGCCTGGCCAACAGTGCAATGTAAAGAGAGGAGAGCACTCACCTCCTTCCGCCAGGTTCTCCTCCTCCCCCTGCCACACACCCCTCTGCCACACCGCGCCCCGCCCCTTCCCACGCTCGGAGCACTCACCGCCTTCCGCCACCGCGGGCGCCAGGTTCTCCTCCTCCCCGTCCTCGACGTCAAAGTACGACTCCAGGATGGCCACCGCCTTCTCGTAAATGTCCTCGTTGCTGTGGTTCTGCGGGGGTGGAAATGAGTAGAAGGAAGAGGAAAGGGGAAAGGTCTGGCAGCAGAGGAGGGGCACGGAAGGAGGGGTCGCACGTCCCACACACGGCGCATCGATTAAGTCCGCAACCGCATCCCATCCCACCGCCACCCACTTCATCTCACGCTACTGCCTACTCTGCCTGCCCCCACCCACCTGCAGATCCTCAATCTTGTCCAGCCCTTCAGCCTCGTCCACCAGCTGCGCAAACGCGTTGGTGGCAGCGGCGCCGCCCAGCTCCTTGTCCGCCTCGCCAACCTGCGGGGAGGAACAGGGTGCGGCAGCGTGGCGCGTGAGCGAGTGAAGGACGGGGAAGCACTAGCTAGTACTGGGTGCAAGCCAGCACCACCCAGCTACACGCAGCCTTGTGCTGAAGAGCCTTGACAAGCATCGTTGTAACCAACAACAAGCAGACCGCCGCCGCCAACTGGCAACGCTCAAGGGGGCCATCATTGTGCCATGTAACGCAGCCCAGGACCCCCCCGCCCCCCCTCCACAACCACCCACCTTGAGGATGTTCTCCAGCCCCTCGAGCGCCACAGTGACAATGCGCGCGTCGGAGCAGGAGAGCAGGTCGCAGAGCGGCTTGATGGCGCCCTGGCTCACGAGGTACTTGATCTGCTCGTTGGTGCCGCCGCTGCAGGGCGGGGAAGGAAGCATACAAGTGCAGGCGACAGGGTGACGTGAGGCAAGTGTGCAGTCAGGTCACCGGTTCACCAAGCGCACCATGTGTGGCCCCTGCCCCTCCCCCCCCACACACATGAAACAAGCAAGCCACACCACCACCAACGCCACGCAACCCCCCCACACACCACCCAGCACGCCCACCTGGTTGCGTTGGAGATGGCCCAGGCCGCCTCCTTCTTGATGTCAAACTCGGCGGTGGCCAGCAGGTGGATCAGGGGGGGCACGATGCCCGCATCCACAACGGTCTGCGGGGTGGGGCAGGGCAGGAAGCAAGGGGTGAGTGCGTGCACAGTGTGTTTATGTAGAGGCGACATCAACTGTGTCTGGGAGCGCGCGTAGGTAAAGGTTGAGGGGCAGGGTAAGGAGGCGAAAGCGGGCGCAGAGCGCCATCGTGCTGCAGCCCGTCACCGCGCACCCCCCTCTCAGAGCAGAGCCCTGCCTTCCTTGCACCCGCCCGCCCTACCACCACCACCACCGGCCACGCACCTGGATCTGCTCCTTGGTGCCGGCGGTGATGTTGGAGATGGTCCAGCACGCCTCCTTCTTGATGCTCTTCTTGTGGCTGGTGGTCAGCAGGTTGAGCAGGCAGGGCAGGGCGCCGCAGTTGATGATGATCTGCGTCTGCATGTCGTCGCCCGTCACAATGTTGCCCACCGTGCGCAGAGCGGGGACCAGCACGCTGGGGGACTGGTGGCTGCTGGGGGGCAGGGAAGGGGGGCAGGCGGGGGCGGGAGGTCAGGTGACAGTGCCCAGTGCGCAACCCGGGATGAGCAACTCCTCCTTCAACCCTCTCCCCCATGGATGCTCTCTTTGTTTTACCCAACAAAAACCGAGTTTCATTAGAACCTGGGTTGCTTTGCAACTACAGCAGGAGCTCACCAGTGGCGACACATCCCGCTGCTGACGCTCATTGTGCCCTCCCACCAAACAACCACCACCACCACCACAACATTCATACCCGCCAACACAAAGCAGCCGCTGCACCAGGCGGCGGCATACGCCCCACTGTTAATAAATGCTTGCGCCCTTTGGCCCCCTCCCTCCAGGCCCCTCCCTTCAGCACCCACCCACGCCGGCGGTGCCCCACTCACAGCAGCAGCTCCACCAGGCGGCGGCACACCCCGCTGTTGATGACCTCCTGAATCTTGTCGTTGGTGCCGTCGCTCAGGTAGGACAGCGCCCAGCAGGCATCGGTCAGCACTTCCTCATCCTGGCTGTGGATCAGGCGCGCCAGCGCGGGCAGCGCGCTCTTCACCTGCGGGGGCACATACAGAATGGGCGCGGCGGCGGGTGAGTGGGGACGGCGAGGAGTGGGTTGATTGGATGGGTGCGCGCTGGGGGTGTGCAGGGTGGCGGCAGTGATGGAGGCACGCGTGGTGCTGCGGGCACGCTGGGCTGCCAAAAGCAGAGCAGCCAGCAAGCCCCACAAGAACAGCACTCATATGAGCGGCCAGCAGCGGCTGCCGTGCACCCATGCCATTGCTTCACTGCCTGCACCTGCTGCAGCGCCCAGCCCTGCCGCTTGTTGCAGCGCCCCTGCACAACATGCCTTGCAGATTCCTGCATTCCACACCACTTCCTGCACCTCCCCTGTGCAGCCTTCCCCCCCTTGACACTTGAGCAGCGGCTGCGCCCCCCACCTACCTGGCCAAACTCGGGCTGCGGCTTGCCGCGGCAGAAGTTGGACAGCGTCCAGGTGGCGTTGCGCAGCATCGACATCTTGGTGTTGTCCTGCTGTGGGCGGGGAAGGCGGGGGCGGACAACATGAGCCAGGGAGGGACACAGCAAGACGGGTGAGAGGGAAGAGCAGGGAGCAGCTGGCCATCTCGGTGCCCGGCACTATCTTTGGTGGCCCCTGCTGGCACGACCAGCCCGCCGCAACCAAGCAGCGTCCATCACCCAACGGATGCTCAGCACCCATTATCCTTCAGCTGCCTGCCCTTGTGGTGCTTCCATCAGCGGCGCGACGCACCATGGCCCAACATCAAGTCGCGGCAGCACCAAGCACACCAGGCAGCATCCCACTGAAAACGACACACACACTGAACGCCTGCTGAACTTTAGCTCGCCCATGAGGGGGGGCCAGCGCGCCGTGCCCCAGCACCAGTTTTCAGCAGCACCCAGCACTAGAAGCAGCAAGCACACAAAACAGTAGCACCCCGCTCGCCAAGACAGGCACACACTGAGCGCCCACCAACCTTGAGCTGGTCCATGAGCGGCGCCAGCGCGCCGTGGCCCAGCACCAGGTCGCGGCAGCGCGGCGAGTCGCCCGCAATGTTGCCCAGCGCCCACACCGCCTGCTCCCGCACGTCGTCGATGGGGGAGTGCAGCAGCTGGACAAAGATGGGCACAGCGCCCGCGTCGATGACCACCTTGGTGTGCTCGCTGGTGCCGGAGGCCACGTTGGTGAGCGCCCAGGCCGCCTCAAACTGCAGCTGCGGCAGGTCGGAGCGCTGCAGGAACTGCACGAAGCGGGGGATCACGTTCTGGGCAATCACCTCCTCAATTGGAGGATTGCGCTCTGCAAGGGGCGAGGGGGCAGGCGGGGGCAGGCGAGGGGGGCAACAGAGATTAGTTGACAGGGGGGTGAGTGGCAGGTGGGGGCCGGTGCAGTGCGTCGTGTGATGCTGCAAGGCAGGTGCGGGCACAGAGAGCAGCAGATGCAGGTGCGGATGCGGATGCGCGTTGGAGGGACTGAAAGCTACGGAGGGCCAACAAGCGTGCCGCACATGCACGCACACTGAAGCACTGGTGTTTACGGTTTGAGCGCCGCAGCCACGGCTTTGAACGCCAGCCCGCGTGCTGCGTCCCACCGCCCCCTGGAGCAGCACCCAGCACCCACCAATGGACAGCAGCTTGCGGAACTGGGTGGTGGCCTCCAGCTGCGCCTGCGGGTCCTCTGACCACACGCCCTGCACCATCGCCGGCAGGCTCTCCAGCTGCAAGGGCCAAGAGCGGCACGAGCAGGCAGCGCGAGGTGAGCGGCAGGCCAGGGGCAGGCTGGCGGCGGCAGCGAGGCCAGCAGTTTTATCGGACTGCTGCAACCTCCTCTCTGTACACCTTGTGTCAACCGGCACCGGCGGACCATGCACAACAGCAGTGCAGCAGGGTGCGTGACAGGGGGCACCCACGGCAGCAAGAGGCGAGTGAAAGGAAGCGGCGGGTGGCGGCGCCTACCTTCTGCTGCACCTGGCCGGTGCGGGTGGACTCCAGCTCCCCCCCCTCCGCGGCCACCGCGCTGACCATGCGCTTCTTCTGCAGGTTCTCATCGCGCCGGTCCTTGCGCAGCTGAATAATGTTGTCCTCGCGCTTGCGCCGAGCGTCATCGAGGTCAATACCTGCAGCAGGCACAGGGAGCAATCAAGGTGCCGAGAGGTTGGCGGCTGGCCGCTTGGCTGCACAGGGGAGGCCGTGGCCATCCCCGCAGGCTGATCAAGTGGTGTGCACAGCGGCCACCTCTCTTGCCAAGTGCTGCAGCAGCTCCTACCCTTCTTGACTGGCCGGCGGGCCACCGCCTTGCTATCTGCGCGCAGGCTCATAGTGGCGGCGAAATGTGGTGGCCGGGCAGGTGCTGGCAAGCAGACTACTTGCTGTGTTAGGCGCACCGACCGCCTGGGGCTGCAAAGAGGATGAAGGGGGATAGGGGAGGCCGCCGCCCGCTCTTGAATTGCCCGGGGCGGCACAGCACAGAGCACAGCACAGGCCTGGCCACGTTTAAACACGGAGCGGCACGTTTTGATCGCGGAGCGCCATCCCACTGTGGTTCATGATCAGTACAGAAAGCGACCGTGGCATTGTGACGGCCCCACCGACCCGCCATCGGCGCCATGTTGTCGTGGTGCCCGCTCGCTGGACGGGCTTGCCTGCATCCTATGGGCCTTCATGAGCGTCCGATGCTCTGGTTGCGAGCCGCAGGCCCGCAGGGCCAGGAGGAGGGCGAAGCAGGGTTGGGGCTGCCAACCGACTGCGGCGTCAAGAGGGGGGTATCTGCCTCACATACGCCACCATGAGCGTGCCAATTTGGTGCCCTTGCCGATTCTTCTCAGAAGTGGAGGGCGCGTGGCATGCAAGTAGTGCAGCATTTTAGTTAGCGAGTGCAGTCCTGGCGCCGCCTTCTCAACACCTCACAGCAGACTCCGTAGCCACCGCTACTGGCGGAATGCGGCGTGTCCTGTTGTATGGTGGTGAATGTCGCATATTGCGACAGTTTGTGAGAGTGTATGGCCTCAAACCCTCGCAGAGGCACAGAAGATTTGCATGCCAAAGGGGGCCACGGCGGCGCAAGGCGGCAGCAGCGGCGGCAGCCATGGCCAGCACCCCAACTTCCGAGCATCTGCCTTGTGAAGCGCGTTTCTGCAGCTTGTATCGCAAATCCGAGAGTTTCCAATCTCCGATCGGAAGGAACGCTGGAGGGGTTCTGCGCCCCGGCAGGCTGCGTGCTGCCGGTGGGGGCACAAAAAGTCGGTCATCCAGGGCGATCGGGCAGGGTGGAGCGATTGCCTCTATTGCGTGTGTGCATCGCTTCATCTCGCCAGGTGGGCAGGGGGCAGCAGCAAAACCCCAGCTCCGCCAAGGCGGCCCCCTGTGAGCGCCTTGTTCGGCCTGCTGCATAAAGCAGCTCAGAATAGGGGACATGCTTCCCAGGCTGGCTTGCGCGCTGCTGCGCCCCGGCGGCCATGGTGTGCGCACCTTTGCCGCCGCCGCCGCCGCCACCGCCGGCGCTAGCGGCGGCCTGCAGTTCTGCATCGTGGGCAGCGGGCCCGCAGGCTTCTATACAGCAGACAAGGTACGGTGCGTGTCAGTGCCGGACATGGGTACTGCATAGCAGTTGCTCAGTGAGATGATTGAGCAGACAAGGTGCGGTACGCGCGCTCCCGTCACTGCCTCGCCTCCCTGCCTCAGCATCCCACGCGCCCCTCCGGGTGTGCCACCCCATGCTGCAGCTACTGAAGAAATTTGGAGACGCCCGGGTGGACATTGTGGTGGGTGCTGCACCCACATACAGCACTGCACAGCAGCCGATGTGCCCCTGTCCTGCCCCGCCTGGTCAGGCAACGCTGGCTGTGCCGCGAACGAGCATGCACACTCTGCCCTGCCCCCTTGTACCACTTGCTGCTGCTGCTGCTGAGCTCTCGGCACTCTCGAGATCTTATGGCTGGTGTCAGCAGTGCATGGTGGGGTGCTCCAGCAGGCCCACCTGCCTGCAGCATATGCACCCGCACGCCAGCCCTCACCCACCCACCCCGCCCGTCTGCCCGCCTGCCTGCCTGGCCGCCCGCCTGTCTGCCCGCCTGCCTGCCCACAGGAGGCCCTGCCCACCCCCTTTGGGCTGGTGCGCTCTGGGGTGGCGCCCGACCACGCAGACACCAAGGTGGGGCGGCGCGGATTGCTGGGGAGGCGCGGCTTGAGGAGGCCTGCTGGGGGGCTCTTGCTGTGCCCTCCAAACAACGTCTCGGCCAGCCGCTTGGCCAGGGGAGGGGGGTGCACCGGTCGCTGGCAACGCCTTTGTCTCCTCTGCCTTCTATCCTTCTGCGAACAGAACGTGATCAACCGGTTCCCAGGACCTACTGTCTTTGTTGCATTGTTGCATTCAACAGCCTCTTCCTTGCCATCCTCCACCGGCAGAACGTGATCAACCAGTTCACTCAGCTGGCACAAGACGAGCGCCTCTCCTTCCTGGGCAACGTGCGGGTGGGGCGGGACCTCAGCTTGGACGAGCTGCGCTCGCGGTACAATGCCGTGGTGCTGTGCTACGGGGCGGAGAGCGACCGGCGGCTCGGGGCGCCCGGAGAGGTGCGGGGCAATGCGGAGGGGGACTTGACTCTGTGGGTAGGCGTTGAATGTGGGGCTGATGGCATGGTGGGACAAAGGAGGGGCGATTGGTGGGGAGGGTGCCCGAAGAGTTGCGGCAAGGAAGGCGGGGCGGGACCGAGGGAGTGGGGGTATGCTGATAGCTGGATGAAGTGTGTGTGTGTCGCAGGACCTGCCGGGCGCCTTCCCAGCCCACCATTTCTGGTGTGGTATTACCGCCTGCCTTGCCCCAGCACCCCTTAACGCTGCCTCCACCCTGTATTTGTTTCCTTTGCAGGACCTGCCGGGCGTCTTTTCTGCTCGGGAGTTTGTGTGGTGGTACAACGGGCACCCAGAGTACCGGGACCTGCCCATCGACCTGTCCCGCACGCGCAGCGTGGCCATTGCAGGGCTGGGCAACGTGGCAGGTGAGGCTTGCTGTTCTAACGGGCATGTCTCCAGCACACGCAGCAGCGTGGCCACTGCAGGGCTGGGCAACGTGGCAGGTGGGTGGGGCAGCAGGCAGTCATGTAGCTGTTTCTTGACGCGAAGTGCTGGCCTTGCTCCCCACGCTCCCACGGCACTGCATCACCCCTCACCAACGCACCGCACCCACGTGCCACCATGCCTGCCCTGCCTGCCCTGTTTCTTTGCAGTTGACTGCGCCCGGGTGCTGCTCAAGTTGCCCGACGACATTGCAAGCACCGACATCTGCAGTCACGCGGTGGAGCAGCTGAGGTGTGTGCATGCTGCGCATGCTGTGTGCTCATCACTGTGCAGTGTGCTGTGCATGCTGTGCTGTGCTGTCTGGTCGCCACAGCTATGGGCAGCCACGAGGTGGAGCAGCTGAGGTGTGTGCTAGGCATGCTAGGCATGTGCTGCACTTGCTGTGCTGCCTCAAGCCCCCCCCCCCCCCCCCCCCCCCCCCCCCCCCCCCCCCCCCCCCCCCCCCCCCCCCCCCCCCCCCCCCCCCCC